>CAJVPT010004974.1:0-12737 GCA_910592055.1 Acaulospora colombiana | reverse complement strand
AAGAAAGAAGGGAAATAAAAAATGATTAAATCAAAAAAACTATAAAAATACTATTAGATGATCCCAAACTTTTGTAAGCTACCGTATATAAACAACTATTTTATATTTTAAATTTTTTTAAATCACTTCCAAAGAATTCCTTATATCTACTAATAATATATATTTCATTCTATTCTTGATAAATTATTGATAATTTTTTGATATCTACATTTTGTATATTTTTATTACATATATTATCTATTATAAAAATCATAACTTTTATTAGATTTTTATATTCATTTGCGATTAATCTTGCAATAGATTAAATACCATATGAAAAATTTTTTAATTCCAGAAATGATTGAATTTTTACAAGTCTTTAATCCATTTTATTTAATAATAAGAGATCTTGAAACTCTTTTAATAACTTTTGGATATATTCAATTTGATATTGAAAAAGATCAAGATCAAGATAATACATTCTTTCAGATATAGTTGCTTCATATATATTCATATAACTATAAATTAATTAAAATTAATTTAGTCTATAATAAATAAATTACCTATAAAAACTATAAAAACTTATGGAACACTTCAAAAAAAATTATTAAAATTTTCTATTGATACTGATTTTGTTAGATTTAATTAAAACAATTCTTTCATATTTTTATGACTCCAGGATATTATATTACTTTTTGATAAATTTATTTCTACAAGATTGTCTTTTGTAATTAAGCAAAAATAACAAGGATTGTTTGAATTACTTGATTTATAAATTAAATAAAAAAACGCAGTTTTAGGCCAGTCAGCTATAATTATAGATATTTTTGGAAAAAATCAAGCAATTTTGCCCTCTATTAAAAAATTTATTCCATATTTTATTGAAATTAGTGGTTCAAGTAAGATCTCTAAAAACTTGTGAAATGTTTCATACACAATTTTTTTAAATTTTGTGATTGTTTTTTTGTTATATTTTTTGATTTTATTATTGATAAATATCCTAATAATTATTTTATATCTGGTTTATTGCACCTCCAAGCTGATATATTTCCTAATGAAATATATATTGGATGTAATGAACTTTTTCTCAAAGTATCGCAATTGATTGCATCAGAACATAAAATTATTTAAAGTAATTTAGCATCCTTCAGAATAGAATTCTCTGCATCTCTCTATCAGTTGCAATTATTTTGTTCTTTATATATTTGTTCTCTACCATTCTATAAAAAAAATAATTAATAAATAAATAAAATTAAACATTTAATCTAAAATAATTTAATTATCAGATTATTTTGATATAATATTTTAAAGTTTTTTGAAAATTCTTCTAAAATATTGGTAATCTCCAGAATATTTTTAATGCAACTAATAATTGACCAATGATATAAGAAATATTTTGCATTATTATAAAATAATATGCAAGTTTTAAAATAATCTAAATTCAATTGTTTTATATTATTTATGAATTTATATCCTTATTAAATATTTTTTGGCAAAGGGCTAATCAATAAACTAGAATGTTTATTAAAAAAAAATTATTTCATTTTCAGTTGAAGTACTAAGATTATTTTTTAAAACAAGTATCATTAAATCTACATATACTTTATTAGGAAATTTATTAAAGGTGTCTTCAAAAACTTCTGAAGAATCATAATTATTTAAAGGATCTTCTAAAAAATTAATATCATAAGAATCTTCATTTGAGGGAATATTATTTTCAAGAAAGCTAATATACTTCGGAGGACTCTAAAACAATTAAACATAAATTAATAAATAAATATTAAATAAACAAATAAATATTATTGAATATATTTGAAATTCTCTTTATATTTTCAAATAATTCTGAAATAGTTAAAAATTCTGACTTATTTAAATCATTATTAGATTCATTACTAGAGTCTACAATCAATATATATTTGCTTATATGCCTCATATAAGAAAAATATCTTGAAAATGCATATTGCCAAAATTGACATTTGTAATACATTATAAAAGACTTCGAAGAACTTCAAAATACATAAAATTGATCAATAAAATATAGATTAATTTTAGCCAATCAAAAATTTAATTTATAAGTTGTCATGATTTTGTCAATATAATTTTAATATTATTTTATTTTTTAAAGCTATAAAGTAATTTTTGAAAAGTAACGAAGAATTACATGTGATCATAATATGACATAACTTCTTGAGATTTGTGTTATATAAGATTTCTAAAGTTTTTTCTTTTTTATTAATATCAAATAAAAGAAAAGAAATGTGTAATACATTTCAACAAATGATTTCAGGCTTAGGCTCTGGAAAATGACAAAGAAGTATTTTGAAACCCTCCAAAAAGCCCAAAAGTACTCCCGGTATTCGGGTCAAGCTGAAAAACAAAGATCCACACCTTATATTGAAACAGATACAGAGCTGCCCTGGAAGTTATTAAGATCCTCCAGTTGTTTTCTAGAATCTTTGTCTACTAAGAGATTGTCTAAAGAATCTTTAGATATATTAAAAAAGATTTAACTATTTAAATAAATACTAATTTGTATATTTAGTTTCTAATATAGTAATCAAGAGATTTTAAAGTCCCACAAAAGTCTTTATAAAAAATTAATCAGTTATTAGAATGTCAAAAAGCCATCGAAGATAAGATTACCCATCTAGAAAACAAAATTCACATGAATCAACATTTAATTACTAAACAGGATTTTATCGAATTAAGATTTAATTTTTAATCTTTGAAGAACTTCAATAACATTTTAAATTCTATAATAGCGTGTAATCAAGAGTATCATGAAAGAAATCTTTTTTGAAAAAATATACATGAATTTCAAAGATTTTTTTTTTCACTGGCATACAAAGGAATATTTTCAGCAAGAATATTTAAAGTTCTTCAAAGACCTTACAAGAAAACATTGGAAGACGTATTATGAAAAGCATATTTATCAAGTAATAATTATTGCAGTTATTAATAATATAAATAAATTTATGAACAATTTTATTTATTTAATAGCTTGTGAGACAACATAGATTACTTCAAGGGACTACAGCTTCGAAAATCTGGGATGTCATGTTTTCAATCTTTGGTGAAAACTCTCTGGATATAATCAATAAAAATACAACTGCTACTGAAATTATGACCTGGAAAAATTTGCAAAAAACCCTGGAGTACTTCAAAAATCTTCATGTCTGTCCTAGGAGAAAAAATCAAAGCATTATAACATGCATTATCGAAAAAGTCTGGTCAAAAGAAAATACCTTCAAGGAATAAGTTGCATTTACTATCGCAATATGCCAAATAATTCTAAATCTATATAATAAAAGTATTTTAATTAATGAAGCATTAATTAAAAGCAAAATAAAAAAAAATATGGTAAGTTTTAAAATTCTTTGAAGTATTAAGTTATTTGTTTACTAATAAAATATTTTAGGAAAAAATTAAAAAAAAAATCAGATTTACAGAAGGCAATTCAAGTAATGAAGATTAAGATATGCATAAACAGGAAGATATTGAATTTCAAAGTACTCTGGAAGAAGTAGAAAATGATGAAAACAATCTGGGATTGCAACCAGAAAATATAGGAATAGAAATGTCTACTTCAGAAATGAGTGATATAAATATAAATAATTAATAAAAATATATAAAAAAAGTAATTTTCAATAAATAAATTTTTAAAAATAAATATTTTAATAATAATGTGAATTTATTTTATAAAATTTAAACTATTCAAAAATTTTCAGAGTTCTATATATAAATCTTTATTTTGAAGACTTCTAACAATAACGGAGTGCCTTCAGAGTTTTACACTCAAAATCTCCAGAGATCTTTGCCAAAAAATTTTCCTGATGAAATGGAATTTAAAATACTAAGAGAAAAGATCAAAAATCAAAATATAAATAAATGTAACTTATATAGTATAAGAAACAGAACTACAAATCCCACTTCAAATCTATACTACATAAGTAAAAAAGGAGTATATCAATTAGAAGCCATAATAGCAAACATTCCAGGAAGCTCAAAAAATGAATCTAAAACTTATCTGTATAATGCATTAAAACTATCTCAGGATAAATGAAACTTTCTTTATAAGAGTTTTATTAATAACAATGAATGGTTGATTCTTTACTTCAAAAAAGAAAAAAATTTTCTTAAATGTTTAGAAGAGATAAATAGAAAGAAAAAAGCCTTCAGTTTTTAACAACTAAAATCAGGAAAAAAAGAATATATGGATCAATTAGCTATAAACAAGATGAAGAAAAAGATATTTTGAACTCACAATCCAGAAGAAAGCAAAGACATATAGTATATAAGTCTAGTAAATATGAATCATAAACTTATCAGAAGCTATATAAAAGAATATCTAAAAAGATATAGGAATGTTAAAAACATTGATATCTATAAGGTTAAAATCAAGATCAGAGTAAAGACCTATCTCAAGTGATATAAACACTTCAAAACCAATTCTGAAGAAATATGAATAATGTCACTTGGAATATAAATGACAAGAACAATCTTTATTAAAGAAGAACTGACTGATAAAGAAATAAATAAGATTTTAATCAAATAAAACAAATACTTAGCTAGGCTCTTAGACACAAATAGAATACTCTCAAGTTTGGTGATCAGGACACTTAATAATATAGAAGCTAAGACCTGTTATATATCAAAAAACTCTTATAAATTGAAAAAAGAAAACTTTATAATAGTATGCCTTGTAACAAAAGAAGCACTGACAAGAGTTTGCAAGCAATATATTTTTTTGTAGAAACTAAGACTATCTTAAGTGTAAAAGTCACAGAAAAAACTATAAGAAGTCTTAAACTTAGAGTTGAAAATTAAGAGGAAGATTAGAGTATAGAACAGTGGAAATGGATACTAAATCCATATCAGATTTACCATCAGACAATAAATCGATAAGCTCTAATACAACTATTGAATATAAGTAACCAACTAATCAAAGAAAAAGATATCAAGGTCAGAATGGTAATATTCAACAAAGATATCATAGAACCCTAGGCTATTCAGCAACAGAAAGTAATAAGGTACTATTGAGAAACCCTAGAAGTCCATCAGAAAATCAAAAATGGAGACAGTATAATGAATCAGAGCTTGAGGATGAGCAAAATTCACTAAAGCTCATATTGACAAATCTAGAAAAACTGAATGGAAAAATTGTCAAGCTTGAAGGCAAATCAAGATTCAACCAACAAAAAAGAAGAGAGTTAGGATAGATAGATCACTCCTAAAATGTTATACCAGTTGATCAAGATAGATATGGAGAAAAAGTATCTAGTTCTCTCTCAATGAAGATTTATAACAAGAGCAAAGTATGAACTATAGATTCAAATGAAGCTGTAGGATAAGATGGTAACCTAAACATAGATAAATTCCTACAGAATGAGTATATTATCTTTTTGAGAAGTCAAAATATAGATGAGTAAATAAAAAATACAAAAGAAATAAAAGAAGATGTTCAGAAAAGTGTGGTAAAAATAGGCATATATAATATCAGAGGTGCAATAGACAAGACAAATCAACAAAGTCTTATTGAAGAGATACAGAAACAAGAAATAGGCATAATGAGAATATATTAAACTAAGCTGACCCAAATTAATGCAAAATGGATTTTTGAAAATTAAAAAACCTACAAGTATTTTTATAGTACCAATAAAACATATCATTTAGAACAGGAGTCAACCTTCTAATCAGAAAAGATTTGAAAAAGAAAATAGTATTGATAGAAGAAGAGAAAGATTATATAATAGCAGCCAACTTCCTTATGAAAAAAAAAAAGTCAGTATCATATAGATTTATATTTCTTTAGACAAACAATAATACAAAAAAGTATAAGAGAAGTTAATCAATCTTATCAAAAGAAAGCAGAGACAAAGCTTTCATATAATAGTAATGTGTGATTTTAATGTTATCTATAATCTATCAGAAGATAGAACAACATTCTTCAAGGTTAGGTTCAAATTTTCATGGTATCCTGAAATTCCACTATTTAACTTTCTGGATAAATAGGGCTTTATAGATATTCAGGCAATATGGAAAGGCAAAAATAAAACCTTAGCACAATAGAATACCACAAGTAGTAGTAGAATTGATTATATTTGGATATCACAGGGCCTAACAAAATATCTATTACTGCAATTTAATAATCAAGAAATACAAGAAGTCATAGGAAGTAATTATACTATGCTTATAATTATTCTCCAAGATAACGATCTCTTTATAAGAAGCTCAACTATCAAATCAAAAACACTAAACAAAAGAAGAATTGATATAAAGAGATCTTCATCAGAATAGTGGCAAGCCTATTAAGAAAACTTGAATTATAAGTTCAAGATAAAACTAGAACCTCTTCTCCTAGAAGAACCTGAAGTAGATAAAGAAGAAAAACTCACAGACAAGATTTGAAAAGTCTTTGAAGAACAGATATGTAAAACAGCTTTCAACAAGCTTGAAACTAAAAAGGTTACATCACATAAAGAAATAAATGATAGACATAATCTTGAATTTATTAAATACAGAAAAGCCTTGCAACTAAAAGAAGCTTCCAAAAAAGTCAAAACCTCTAAAGAAATAAAAAAGCTATAAAACCTTTGTAAAGCAATAGAAAAATATAATACTATTCACAATCCATATTATCAGATCTAAAATTATTGTATATCTCCAATATACCCTGGGTATTATTAAAAAAAGATATTCAAGATGCAATAGAAGATCTAAAGTTCATTAGTCAAAAACTTGAAACCAAAAAGACAAGAGATGCTATTAAAATCATATTAAAATAAAGATATAATGATCTAAAAAACAATCAAAGAAGGATGGTAAGCTCTTTAACCAATAAAGAAAGGAGTAAGATTATACTAGATAGGATCAAAATTAGACAAGATGATATCGAATATATAATAATAGAAAAACATGAAATCAAAAAAGAAATAAGATGATATTATATAGAAGCCTTCAAGAGAAGAGAAGTCAATTTTGATAACTTGATAGAAAATTGATAAGAGGAGTACAATCCTAGGAACTATATTCAAAAGAGCTGGTATAAAAATCTTTTCAAATCAATTTCACAAGAAGAATTATATAAAATACTCAAGATGCTTCTCAATAACAAGGTCCCAATTAAATCTCAGATTAGCTATGAGATGTTAAAAAAATTAAGCTATGATGAAAAAAAATACCCAAGAAAAATGCTTAACTACTTCTTGAAATAGAAAGTTATTCTTATATTTTGGAGGTAAAGTCATATACAGTATATCTCATAGCCAAGCCAAAGCCTTGGGATTGTAAACTTTTAAATACAGATCTATTATATTATTGAAGGCTACTAAAAAGTGTTTCATTAAAGTTCTGACCAATAGAATGGAAATATTTATAAGATCAATAATATCCTCAAAGGACTTAACTATGCAGGGTTATTAAGAGAAAATAGGGTAAAACCAATCTAAATTCTGAATAACAATTGTGAAGATGTGAGAGAGAACAAAAAAGAGCTGTGGATATTGTTTCAAGATATAGCCAAAGCTTATAACACTATTAATCTGGACATACTGATAAAAGTGATAAAAAGAATCAAGATACTGAAAGATTTTATCAAGATTATGATAAGTCTTTTTAAAAATAGAGAATTCAAAGTTATATTTGAAGATAATCTTACTAATCCTATAAAATTAGGGGATGGAATTGATCAAGAAAAGATCATTTCATCATTAATGTAAAAAATCTTCTATGATCCTTTACTGTGCAAAATCCAAAATAACACAAATAGAAATATAAAATATTAATTACTTGAAATAAGACTTCAATGGTCACAAAATTGAAAAGTTGAAATCAAGACATGCCATAATAATTTTTATGGATGATACAACATGGATAGCAAGATCCAAGAAAGATATGAAAAAGATCTTGAAAACAGCAAAAATCTTCTATAGAGCCAATGACTCTCAGATCAATAGTAACAAATCAATTCTAGTTACTATTAACAATTCTAAATGTTATCTAGAAGAAGTTCAGGCAGGCATTAAAAAAGAAGTAGTTAAAGAGCTTGATATAGTAAATCAAGCAAGATTTCTAGGAATTTGAATGAATAAACAAAAGACTTCAATTAAACTAAAGGAAAGAGTGCTCAAAGAAATTCATATAATTGTAAGAGTTCTCAAAAATAAAAGGTGATGGATAAGTAGGCACTCTATATTTTAAATAGGGTATTAATACCAAGGATAGAATTTAGAATGTAGCATAACATAATTGTCCTGGAAAATATGTAATACATTAATAGCAGTATACAGAAAACTCTTCAAACATAAAAGTTTATTATGCAAATCTATTCCCAACAGTATAATATATTATTCAAAGATCTATAATTTGAAGAGCATATGGATGCTATAAAAGAAAAGTCAGATAATAGGATTGTGCAATAGATTGAATAATCTTGAATCAGTAGGAATCACAACAATTATAAGGCTCAAACAAGTACAAATCAAATATTGGGAACCACTCAATCTATTGACTTGTGACTCACTAAATCATCTTATAGACAAATGCAACTTTTTGCTTCAAGTAATTAAGTTAGCCAGAGATATGTGAATTACTTTTCAAAGTTGAAAATGACATGATATCTTTGAATAAGAAAAGAAAATAGTCTGATTGGAGAATATCACTCATCTGAGAAGTATAATAAAGTCATATTATTATTAAGAAACAATAGATTGATATATATAGATTAGCTCATTGACTATAAAGTAAACAAAGTAAGAAATTGATGCATATTTCAACTTATCCAAAAAACTAGCAAAGGTCATATTCCAGAATAATTCTTAATATACAGTAAGTAAAATGTTTCCCAAAGATCATTTAAATCAACTTATAGAGTCATAAAAAATAGATTGGTTAAAATGGAAGCCAATATATTCTATAGTTATCCCTAACTGTGACAAAAGACAAAAAATAAGGATAATTAAAAAAAATGTTAATTATCAATTAATATGGAGAAAGCTACTATAAGAAGAATCTAAAAAAAAAACAAAGATCGAATACTACAAGTGCCAAAATAGTGAAAATGGTTAAGAGACAAAGTTAATTTAATTCTAGGTTGCATAAAAAGTTTTATTCAAGAACAGAGTTGTATTAAGAAGGGATATATGGAAAAGATATATAGTATATAATACTATATATTAATACAAGAAAAAGTACTAGGAGAACCCTGATGCTAACAATTCCATATTCCATAATATTTTTTAAAAAAGCAATCAGAAAAACATTATATAGCACCAAGTATTCATATAGAGCTTGCAGGAGCCATTTCAGCAGTTCACTTTTCAAGGTATCAAGATGGATTACATAAATATAGAAAGTTAGGAAGAAATGATTATTAAAGAGAATGTTAAAGAAGAAGTATATCATGATTAACTAATAGAGATACTCTAGCATAATCTAGGATCCAAACAAAAGTTAATCTTCTATTCAGATAGATCACTAATAAATTATAACAGTGATAATATAAAGATGGGAGCAGTATGAATCCAAATAAGTAATACAGAAAAAGAAAGTAGATTTCAAACAAGAGTAAACAGTTGGCTCTTATCTATATATGTAGGATTAATAGAAATAGTCACAATACTCCTAGTAGTTCCAATAAATAGATCAATTGAAATCTCTATAGATAGTCAAGCCTATATATTAAAGTGGAAAATAGTTGAGAAAAATGATCCAAAAAAAAAACATATAAAAAATGGCTAAAGGATAAAAACTGGTCATTATAGTACAAATGGTAGAGCTGGTCAAGAAAAAAGATCTAAACCTAAAGCTTATCAAGGTTAAGACACACTCTTGAGACTCCTATAATAATGAAGCAGATGCCCTAGCCAAAGATGCTCTCAAACTTTCAATGATAGAATGGAAAAATCCCATCTCATACAAAATCTTTACAGAAATCAAGTGGCAAAACAAAACTTTAGATGATCCCATAAGACAATTTATTAAGAAAATAAATAATAAGACTACAATATATCAGTGGATATTATAAAACAGAATAAAAAAGAAATAGAGCCACCAAATTCAAAAACAACAAGACTATACATGAAATTTAGTATGAGAGAGAATGAATAATCATATGTGGAATACATCTTTTAAAGATTGTTAAAGAAAAAGCTTCCTAATCAAGCTAATGAATAATGAGCTACCAATACTGAGTAAATTGTTAATAAAAAGACTAGACCTATATAAACAGGTAAAATATATTGCATGTAATCTTCAGGAGAAAAAAACAATTAATTAGTTGCTAGAATATCCAGTGTATAAGAAATAGATGAAGAAAATATAAAATAAAGATCTTAAAAAAATTATGATGAATTTTAGAAACCTTTTACAGAAAAGAAAAAAGGAAGTAGATGAGAAGAATACTAGATTAATAGTGGAAGATAGTAAAGAAATAAGTGAAGTAGACAAGTGAACATTCAGGCTAATAGAACAGTTCTCAGTAACTAGTTAGAATACATTAAGTTTCTTTATAGAATTAATAAGAAGTGAACTCATTCTTGAGATGGCAGACCTTAAATGCCATGGCAAAGGAATCAGAAAAGAAGCAAAAAGATAAATCAAGAAGCTACAAAGTATGACTTGTAATCAGTTTCAAAAAAGGTTTAAAATGTAAGATATGAAAAGATAATAGAATAATAAAGATTGCAAGGAATTCAAAAGAATAATAAGATAAAAAAACCTTCTAATCACTCAGATACTAAAATTATATAACTGGAAAGGAAAACTTTAATATTGAAGGAAGGAAGATTAAAAAATAAAAACCTAAAATATATCTTATCAAGCAGAGTTAGATTTAAGATGAGATGGTTGGATTTTAAGTAATATCAAAACTTAAAAAGTAATCTATAGTAGTAACCTGCAGGCAATAATATTAAGAGTTAAAAGGATTTTTACCTGAACTCCTAATGAAATAATAAATCACTTCCAAAGTTACATTTAAAATAGTAATTACAAAGATAAATGAGCTAATTAGCATTTTTTGACTTTAGTGATTTATATTATATATATAATTTACAAATGTTTGATAAAGCATATATAACTAACCTGACAGAGGGTTAAAAAAAAAAAAATGAAGTTATATTTATATATTATAAATAATATATAATTTTATATTATATATATATATTTTTTTTTAATACTCGTGGTCAGGCCAGTACTGTGTGTTTATTAATTATCAAGAAAATCGATTGAGATACATAGGGCAATTGCATCATGGCTAAACTAAAATCTTGTACTGATATACTTGTCAATGGCTTTCAATTCTCAAAAGAGCTTCAGCCTCTAAGTGCAATCTTGGGGACAATATTTTGCTTTGAACTAAGTTTTGGGTGAAGACCCTTCTAACTTATCCATTATTGCTAGCAGGTTGTTACTACTTATTATCCTTTAAGGAATTGAATTCAAGAAACTACAAAAGAGAAAAAAAAAAATAAAAGGAAAGGGAAATATCTAAAAATGTGCAAACGCACTATATAAAAATAAAAAAAGAAAAAAAGAAATTTAAAATTGCTTCATGTCCTCTAAAGAATCTTGGCTAGAAACCTCTTCTTATTAGGAATCAACCCTTCTGGGATATCCTTCTTTTTCCTGACCATCTAAGAAACTTATTCATCTGTGCTCTTGATTATTTTCTTGTAACCATCTAAGGTACTTATCACCTGCTTAGATCCAATGTCTTGCTCAACACTTCTTTTCTTTCAGTCTTGATTTTTTATCCATTTGTGTAATATAGAATGGCTAATGGTGGACCTCAGATTCTTATGTAGCTTTTCAGTCTTGTTGTGTAACTCCCAATATCTTTCAGTAGTCACACCTAGTTAATGGAATTTTACTGATATATATCTTCCATTATCCAAAAAGCCAGATTCCTCAACAATCTTTTTGCCTTGTAATGGTGGGAGGGTCTGCAAAGTATGGGGATCCTCATCAATTATGATATCATTATACAACATCTGGGAAAATGCATTCTCAATTCTAGAGAAGGGTAATGTTTTACATTCCTCTGCTTTTCGGTCTTACAGCCTGACTGGGATAAGGAAATAACCTCCTTTGTGTACTTTGCCTGACCAGAATAATAAGAAGTTGAAGATCTCAGCTTAAACAAATAACCACCTTTTTACTACCTAGGGAATTTAATGCCCATCCTAATGGCCTCATGATTTCTTTGCTTTAGTTAAACTTCATTTGGAGGAGTGGAGGAGTTCGTATCCTTGATTTCTCTTTCTATTACCAATGACGTCATCGGAACACGTAAGGTGACCAATAGGAACTTGTTTACATTTAACTACTAACATGTTTCGTGTCAACCAATCAGATGCCAGGTGATGTTGTGCTACCAAAAATTCAGGATCTAACTGAGATAGGTAAAATCATCCAAGAAAACCATGAAAACCAGTAAGCACTTTAAGAGGGTATAAGATAGTATGTGAGAAGATAAAAAATAAGCTTTTCTTGCCAACAGAATCTCTATTTCTTGTCACTTTTAGCTCTGTGAGGTGACACTTTACTTGTCAGTCCTTTTACTTTCTAGAACCTCTTGCCCTTAGTAGAGAAAGTGCGTACTTGAGTCTTTTTAGGCCACTGGAGGCTCAAGTTTTTATTCAAAGAAGTTTATAAATAAGTAAGGAAGGGTAGAAGAGATACATGAAGACAAGCTTCAAGTTGTTTTAATGAAAGTATAAAGACTTTATTAGTAAGGAAGTATAAAACTTCTTGTGAAC
>CAJVPT010004973.1:0-12737 GCA_910592055.1 Acaulospora colombiana | reverse complement strand
GTATGTATAGTTTACTTTTGTTTAATAAAGCGCACATAACTAGCCTGACAGCGGGTTAAAAAAAAAAAAAAAAAATATATATATACAGTATATATAATATATAAAAATATATATAATAAGTTATATTCTTTTTAGTGATCTGCGGGCAATGATGTTAAAGGTTGAAAGGGTATTCATCTGAACCGTTAACGAAGTGATAAATCACTCCCGAAGTTGCACTTAGAGTTTTGGTATATTAAAACAAAATGGCGACGAGTGAGTTAGGTAAATTCTTAGCTTTAGCGAATAATTTAAAATGTACAGTATACAAATGTTTAATAAAGCACACATATCTAGCCTGACATAAGGTTAAAAAAAAAAAAAAAAATAAGTTATATTCTCTTATTTTTTATCAAGTTTTATAAATATTAAAATTATAATAAAATTAATACAAAGAATTGAAAAATTATTGTTAAAGGACTTGTTATTCTTTTCTTTTTTTTTTTTCTTTTTTGTAAGGTATTTAAATTTTTAATTTTATTTTATTTTTTTTAGTTTTCTTATTTTTTATTTTTTTCTTTTTCCTTTATAAAATTTTTTTTATTAGTATATTACATAATTGATATACTGTAAGAGATTCTTAATATTGATAATATTTGAATATTCTGGATAAATCTTAATATGTTAGGTTTTATAATAGATAGTAATAATTTAATTAATTGATACAAATTAATATATTTTAAACAAAGTCAACTTTTGATAAAAAATAATATAATTGATTATTTTATTTTCTAATATAGTTAGTAACATCATTTATGATATCGATAGAAAAAAGTATTTACATTAAATAAGTATTATAATTTTTTTTAAAAATTTATAAATATTAGACTTGAAATGAACTAGTATTAAAATAAAATAATATAAAAAAGGATATTTACCTTCCTTTCGAATTAGAATTATTTTTAAATTATTAAAATTATCACTTATAGCTTATTACTATAGTGTTTAATAAAATATATACAATTCATTTAACCATCTATTTATTATCATATAATTTATAAAGATGATTTTTTTATTTTGATAATCAAATATTTAAATAAGGAATTATGATAATAAATTAAACATTTTTTATTATAACCAAATATCCTACCCAAATGCTATAAAAATTTTTTGGTTTTATGGAATTTTTTTTTTTTTTTTTTTTTTTTTTAAGGAAATCTTTAAAATTACATTTGAATTTACTATTTATGTTGTTAGCAAATTTGTTTGATATGTTAAATATTTGTCCTCGAATCATGATCGAAAGAGACACTCAACGCTTAAACCAACTGGATTGCCGTTTTTCGCCCGCTTGGGAATCCTTATTTTTCCTTCGGGGTAATATCGACCTTCTCAGGCTGAGTGTTCTGTCGAATATACTATTTCTTTTAGCTTTTTCGGGATTCCGAGACGGTTGTATGCCGTAAGCTGCGGAACCTTCCAAAAAGCTGTCCCGGTAATTTGTACCATATGATGTGTATCTGTTGCCCAGATTTTTATCACTTTTATCATCCAAATCTTGATCCCGTTGTGTGATGGATTGAATGATGTCGTCGGTTTGTTTGAATGCCAGGATCGGTGCTTTGGAATTTGAGTTTCGGTGAGGTAAGGTACAATCGTAAGGGCTCTCGTGATGAACCACTATCATGATAAAAAAATTAGAGACGTTGATGCAGTAAAAGATGACATTCGTTGTTTAAACGTACATCCTCCCGTGGAGTCTAAAAAATCGATGAAGTCGAACTTTTGATGATTCAAAACCAATGCGGGTTTTTTCTCTGTCCAACTGGAATCGTTGGCAACTTTCGTCACTGGTTGCGACTCATATTGTTGCCCCGCCCTACTTCTGGTCTCGTGTCCTTCTTCATCATTCTCCTCTTCGTCTTTTATATTGAAAGAACTCTCCGTGAAGAGCTTCTCATCTTGTTCTTTCTCGGTAATGAGGGAGTTTACGAAGTTGTAATCAGGTGGTGGTGGTGATGGGGGGTTATCGGAATCAACAGAGACAGGAGACATTTTGTGCGGGGGTGAAGAAGATTAATGGAATTTTACGTCGACTGTAAAGAAAAGAGAAAATTGTGAACGAAGGGAGGGAGAGGAGGAGGAGAAGGACACAGAGATAATCAAAAAAGCCTTTAAGAGAGAAACATGTTTATTAAGGTTGCATGGAGGGAAGAATTCTTTATTTCCATGCATGAATTCGTTGATGCCTAAACACGTGTCACCGTAACTTGATTATTCAATCACTACTTTTCCTTGTACGCGCGTACGCATGTTACGCACGCCCGAACCGGGTCAATGATAATGAAAAAAATAATGTACTGTACACGGTCACATTCGTAGAATGTCGTATCATTTGCATAATTATTATTATTATAAATTAAATTACAAGATTACAAGTCAAGGTAAACCAGACGTTGGAGAGAAAGCATAAACAAGAAGGATCGATTGAGAGAACGAACAACCACCTTGAGAATTTGAATTGGGAATATTGGTGTATGAAAGTAAACTACAATTATTATTTATAAACCGAACCCATTAATATCATCACTATTTATACTATTTATAGTTCCTTATGTTCGCGGTAGGTTAAAATATTGACTTGAATCGAGCGAGAACAAGTCTTTCACCCGGTATCAATTGGTCGCGCGTGTTTACAGCTCTCTTATTGCTCGGGATGACGTATTATGTACTCTAGTATGGGGGCACCGACCTCCTTGATTTCCGGGATTGTACATTTGAGATCGAACGCTTTGGAGAGAACAATTTTGAATATCTTTTGCACATTGATGGAATGAGACGTGGAGCAAAAGACCAAGGATGCCTTCATTGCCCGTGCGAAACGCCGAGCCTTCAATGATTTAAACATGGGTTCGAGAAATTGATCACGAATATCAAATGAAATGATATCTCAAAGAATGCTACCTGTTTTGTGATTTCTTCTTGCTCTTCCTTGGGGAAATTTGCAAACTGATCATACTTTGTCCCAATGAGAAAAGGAATGGCCGTCTTTCGTGTCAATGAAAGGGTGCGAATATCGTGTTAATGCGAATTATCAGGATTGACCAATGAATGATTGACGAAAACCGGGTGAGACGCACCTTATTGAATCCTCTCGCTTGACGGTACCATTCTTTGACGCTGTTTAGCGTGGACTTTCGTGATAGATCGAACATGAAAAGGATGGCGACTGCGTCGTTGCACACCAACGGAAGCATGTTCACGAATTCGCGTTGACCTAATGAAATGTCATATGAATAACCGAAACTTAGACATCATGTGAATTCAACAGAGGCCAGGGATCGTTTGTCGCCGTGCCGACAACAAAAGAACCAAAATTACCACCAAGATCCCATATACTAAAAGTTATCTCGGTATTTCTTATGGAAATGGTTTTCTCCATGAAATTGACGCCTAGAGGAAAAGAGGAGATCGCTGGTAAGAAATCAGCGCTTCGATGTAAAGCACAATGATTCTAGTTGGATCGCATCGATTTACCTAATGTCTGAATGTAATCTTCGTCAAAGGAACCTTCGACATATTTAACCATCAAGCTTGTTTTTCCTATTTGCGAATCACCGACCATCCCAACCTTCACAACCACGCTGTTTCGTTTTGGAAACATTTTGCATTAGAAGGACCCGCAGAGGAAAAAAAAAAAAAGAAAGAAAAGAAAAGCGCGCGGGTCAACAAGCACAGTTAAAACTTTTAGCTCACCTATTTCTTTTGTTCGTCTCTTCACCACTGCTCGACATTGCTGCTATCTACTGGAGCGAAAATACGACATTCCAATTAAGAAACACGTGAGTCAAGCATTTCGTGTAAAGGGATGAATGCTTACCAAAAAAGGAAGTCACAATAGTATATGTAATAGGAAAGAGGAATACAGTAAACTTCTCAAATTTTTACGTTGGCACGAAGTTTGGATGAATAAAATAAATATTCTTGATGTTGAAGGACAAGAAGTACAGACAAAAAAAAAAGTCAATTATGCCCCTTTGGTCTTATATAACAAAATACCATTAGGGCAAGATTTTAGGGGGGGTGGAGAGAGAAGAAATGTTGGAATGTTTACGTAAAAGAATTTTGTTGACAAGTTTGGGAGTTGTTTAAAAAAAGGGAAATACATATGCAACCCTTATGTGAGCACCGCGTAAACCATAATCGAAGAACTACGCCAGAGGAGTTACGTCAAATTTGGTTTAGTGATGAAAGTAAAGGGGTAAAGAATGCGAGAAGACGATCGATGCTCGAGAATGGATAGACCCCCTATGTATTAATAAACACCACGAGTTATAGAAACTAAGGAGAGAAGGTCACGTATCGTGCGATTATTCACATTTAAAAATATCAAGTTTTGTGGAGTTTAAGTTGATCGGTCCGGTTATACATGCAATAAATTGAATCCAAATTAGGGAAAAATGACGTGACGAATTAGCGACGGTAAATCGCATCCGGGCAAAATTTTATTAAGATTTACAAAGAGAAAATGGGATTGTTAAATTAATTGGCTAAGTAAGTTTAAAGATGGACAATTTTTGAGCCAGGAATTCCACGATCGTCGCCACTTCCGCCATTGCGCCAACACCTAATTCTCGCGCGAGACATTTGCGTTGCATAATAAATACCATATCATCGATGCGTGAAATCTATTATTTTATTACCGTACTTCGATAACTTACCTGTATCACCACACGCCAATTTCTTGCTTACGGGGGAAATAATTAGGAATCTCAATTGATCTTCCAAGACTCTTAAATGCGTTGATGTGAATGGGTGTTCCCACATATAGGTATTCATTGCTGGACATATGATCACCGGACGTGTCATATCCCATGCCCTCAAGATACATGTCTTTTGAATGAATTATCAGTGTGCCATTGATGTTTGTTAGCTTGCAGAAAAATGACGGAAAGATGATTAGGATAAGATTTTACTGACGATCAGGTTATCACATAACCCATTTGCGATTTTTCCCAAGGTGTTGGCGTCGAGCGGAGCGATGACGAAGATATCGGCCCAATTTCGATACTTGGAGCAGACAGATTCGTCGTATTATTTAATTAAAAATTCCTATTAGATATTTTCCCTTTAAATCGTTAGGCGTAAGAGACATTTACCTCGATGTGCAAAACAGGATCTGATATTTTACTCCAGGCCTAAGTGATATGTTGGTGAATAATGAATGCTTTTCGCTTTTTCCTCGATGGTGCAAGTTCGGGGATCTCACCAACCTCCCACTCGTCCTTATCAGTTATGACCTCGACTCCTAATTCCTCCACTACGTATTTTCTATCAAAGAAATGTAGAGCTCGTTCTGTCGCGACCACTTTGATCTCGACATTTTCGTACTACACGTTGAAGGAAGAATGGATGTCAAAAAAAAAAAAAGTCCATATCACATTGCGTACGAGTGTACGTGCACCACGAGGATTCCCTTGAAGACGATACCTTCAATAAGGATTGTATCAGATTCGGTATCTTGATGCTTGCCACGCTTCCCGTCGCTCCGACAAGAATGTTGACTTTTTTCTTTGACATCCTCGACGGCGTTTCCACTACATGATTGGCCAATAGATGTAAAAAAAAAAAAAAAAAAGATCTACACGCCGCATTCAACTTAAAGCCACCAAGTGAAAATCCTTTCGTCATTTCTCTACGTTTCACGTCTTCTCACCCTTATTAAAATCATCTTTAACTCGGACTGCGATGGAACGTACATATATAATGGTCAAGGTAACTTGCGTCTCTTTACGGACGTTCGTAATTAATTATTTTTGAATCTAAAGAATTGGTGTTTGTAGCCCGACGGTGTCGAGCGTGGTTTGGTCGGTGAGATTATCAAACGCTTCGAAAACAAGGGATATAAACTCGCAGCCATTCAGCTCTTCGAGGTTAGCGTCAACCTTATTCATGTTGATGTCGTTTATCACATAAGGATCATTAAATTAAACATTTTCAAAAAAAAAAAATTTTTTTTTTTTTTTTTTAGACCACCAAGGAAATTTTGAAGGAACATTATAAGGACTTGAGTGAGAAACCTTTCTTTAATAGTCTCATTAATTGTAAGCTTCTCTTTTCTTTTTCTTTTCCCGACATCACACGTATTATAATAATAATAATTTCCCATCATTAGATATGTTGTCCGGACCTGTAGTCGGTATGGTCTGGGAAGGTAAAGATGCCGTTAAGACTGGACGTAAACTTTTGGGTGAAACCAATCCACTTGAATCCGCACCCGGCACTATTCGCGGCGATTTCTGTATTGATGGTGATAATCAGGACCCTCATTCTTTTTTTGTTGTTTGTTTCCACGATGAGATAATACTAACTCGTTGACCTTATTCATTATCCACAAAGTTGGTCACAACCTCTGTCACGGGTTCGTACACATCTCTACTCCTTTCCTTTCCTTTCTTTCTTTTATTAACCTGTCTCTGCACATAATACCTTAGCTCCGATTCGGTTGCTAGTGCCGAAAAAGAAATAAATCTTTGGTTCCCAAACGGCGTCTGCTCATGGAAACGCGAAAGGATAGATCAACTTATTTACGAGTAAAGTGAAAGATAATATTTTTTCAGAGCTCATGTAAAATGTCTCGTTTGATTCATAATAAATATACGTGTTGAAGAAGAATAATGGTAATAACACGTAATGCGACCACCAAATTTTATTGGTTCTTTTATTCTATATTATTGAACTTTTCTAGATAAAAGAAGAATGCATATAAAGATATATTCTATTACAGGTTGTAACTTTGAACGGAAATGTAAGAGTAAAAAGGTCGTATATTATCTGTCATAATAATAGAAGATCGAGTTAGTATATAAAAATTTGGTTAGTTGAATCTCACAAATTCCATACCCGATGCTCTTGCAAACAAGAATCTACAATGTGCTCGCTCGTACGTGAAGTCTCTTTTTTAAAGCGAAAAGATCGTTCATCTCCAATCAATTGTTCCGCATTAAGCTGGTGTACTACTGAATGCATTCAGGTGGTGTTGTCCTGGTGCAAATTTGATGATGACGAAGATCCTATCCACGGGTTATCCATCCCTTCTGGGTATTGGTTCGATTCAAATGTACGCCACGTATCATCAAGTCTACTCAATTCTTCATTTAAATTTGTTTGCGTGGAGTCGTTTTGCTTCTCCACGAAAAGTCTTGGTCTGACAAATTTGTTGTCATACTCTCTCTGAACCTCCCCATAAATAGCTTGTCTGTCTGTGACCAGAGATGAGAATTTATAAACATTGACGTACATCTGCAAGGACAGGAGTGCAATCGTGCCAACATAATAAGTCCAAATTCCAGGGTTCATAAGAATCAGAATACCAACATGAGCCGGCGAAAATCCACAAAACAGACTGAGCGTAAAATCATCTGGATTCCAAACGTTAACTTGCCAAACATACTGGCCTCGATATTGCATATCAAAGAGTAGTTCATAATATATTCGGACCCTGGTAAAATAATAATAAAAAAAAAAAACTTGCATGCATTAATACTGATATCAATAAGAACTTAACCCGATCGGGATCGAATTTCATACACGTATTCTCCAATCCTATTTTGAGCAAAGTAAGGTAGCTTCAGGTCGACGAGTCTCGCATTGGCAACCTCGGGTCTCTGCGAAGGACCCCTTTGAAAAAAGTGATATCTTCTTTTTCTAGCCCATACATAAACCGCGTTAGCGAGACTGAAAAGCAGCAGGAATATCTCCGCGCCGCTAACACTTGCAAGAAAATCCTCCACGTTATCTACGTCCTTGTACGATCCTGCCTGCATCCTATTATCACCTCTTCTAAACCTCGTTACAATGAGGAACAGGTTGAGAAAGAATGCCAAACACCAACCCAATATTCGTTGCCAGATCGTGGAGTCCTGAAGATCTTCATAAAGCTCGGATATTACTTCGGACAGACGAACCCAGAACGAATGTGAGATGATTTGTGGCATTCTAATGCGGAACAAGCTTTCTGAAAAAAAAGACGATCAGGTCATATTGATTCCCTTAATTGTCACATGGCGAAATCGTCATTCGCGTTCGTCATACTGCCAAATAAGGTATTCAATTTACGAAATCTTGCAACGTTTCTTTATTGTTTCTATTTGCTTCACTTGCTAACAAACGAGCTCTGACACATCTCATTTCTTACAAGTTTAATTAATCTAGATTTATTAAAATTATCATCGACGGACATCCGAAGAACTTTAAATTTTATCTATTGGGAAATTGAATTTGACAACAATCCCCCACCCCTCATATTGTCACAAACCCTAACAGTCTAGAAAGTCGGCAGCCATGAGTAATTCCAGCGAGAAGGTAGGATTGATGGGGAAATTTGGTATTTCGGTCACAGAATTAGTGTACCGAAGTTTATAATACATGTATTGACAGACTTTCTCCAAGATCACGGCGCTGCGATTAAGATCAAGATCGTGAGGGTGAGATCCCATAAAGCGAAAAAAAAAAAAAAAAAAAAAAAAAAAAAAAAATTCTTTTGCGTTTACTGGAGAAGTTCATACTTGATGTCACGGAAACGGATTTGATTGAGTTCAGATTCCAGGAATTGTCCTGTCATAATAATAATAATAAAAGGTTAAAACGTCGCAGGAAATGAAAAATCGATCTCCCACAAGTGAAAATAAAAACTCACCGGGCCTTGACAACATGTTACCGATGGTCCCTGAGATGACTGCTGCTTCCCTTTGAATGATAAACTCGAAACCATCTGAGCTTATGAGCTTCACATATTGTGGCGATGACGAAGTCTTGTTTCTCTTTGACATGGTGTAATTGAGTTCGTTTAAAGTGTTGGCGCCAATCATTTCCACAATTGTATTAAAAATCATCACATGACTTAATCCAATTCCTTTGAAACCTGACCTATCCGCTCCATCCATTCAAACATCAATATCATAAAGAAGTCGTGATAGGGGGCACGCATATCACCTAATTGGTTTCATTCGAGTAACGCAAAAAAAAAAAAAACTCTGGTGTACGTTACATAGATGCATTACTTGCTGCTCTCCGCTTCTTTTTTCTTTTTTTCCTTTCTTTTCCGTCCATCTAATACAGGTATTAGAACAAGAATTACTCGATTTCGATAAAATGAGCGCACCTACTGGTCGTTCTCAATCGACTCCTCAGAACTCGTATCCCAACGATCGTCGAGCCCCCCCCCCCTAGACAACATCGTTATGTCGAGCAAGGTTTCGAGGACTATGGATCGCAGTTAACAAGTTCCCCTGGGCCTGATGTTGACGACACCATAGCACGCATGGGAAATATGAGAATAAGCGACGATCGTCAAATGCTACACCCCTCTCGCTCAAATTCAACGCCGGTAACATCCTCCGGGTTAAGAACGCCGTTCACTCAGCAGAGAAGTACCTCTCCTCGTCCTCGTCCAAATAATCAAGAGCACATGCCTCTCGCTTCACAATATCCGAGACATCAGGACTCGCAATACCCTCCTCATCAAGAACAGATGTCCCCCATCTCACAATATTCACACCAAGAACAAATTTCTCCCGTTTCACACTACTCACAACAAGAGCAGATGCCTCTAAATTCACAATATCCGCACCAGGATCGAATGCCTCCCAATTCTCTTCAAGAGCAGATGCCTCCTGATTCTCAGTATACACGCCAAGATCGGATGCCTTCTACCCCGCAATATTCGCACCAAGAGCAGGCGCCCCCCAATTCGCAGTATCCACATCAAGATCAGATGCCTCCTACCTCGCAGTATCCACATCAAGAGCCGATGCCCCCCAACTCACAATATTCACACCAGGATCAATTGCCTCCAAACTCGCAATATTCGCACCAGGATCGAATGCCTCCAAATTCACAATATTCGCATCAGGATCAGATGCCTCCCACCTCAAAATATTCATCACACCAAGAGCAATTGCCCCCATCGCAATATCAACAACCTCAAGAGCGATCAACCTCACCCTCTCCTCATCCTCAATATACATATCAAGAGAAAACGCCTCATCCATCACAGCGTCCACAATATCACGACCATGCACCTCCCTCACAAAATCAGGAGCATGTGTCTCCTACACAACCCCACCCGCAATATCCACAGCATCAAGAGCAAACACCTTATCCGCAACAAGAGTATCAGGACTATGGTTACCGCGATGACTATTATAACTATCCTCAAGGTTCGGACCCCTCCGCTGGGATCATGAATGCTGATCATCAACAGCAGCAGCAACAGCAACAGCACTACTATGAAGGTCAAAATTATTATGCTCCCGGACAAAATTTTGACCCGGCTGTGGGGTACCCGGAGGATGCTTTCGATTATCCCCCTCAACAGTATGCTTATGATCAGGGAGGGTACGATTATCAACGAGATGGATACGGATATGATCATTATCAACAGGAGTATCCGACCGGCGAAGGATATTATGGTGGTGAAATGCAACCTCAGAATTATTATTATGATCAACAATACTACTATGACCAAAATTACGATCCAAATTACGGGCCGAATTATCCACCACAAGATTATCCCCAAGATGAATATGGAGCCCCTATGTATTATGATCAGCAACCAATGGGTCAACCGATTCAACCAGGTCAATCAAGCAGAATGGACTCAATTAATGTGAGAGCGAAATCAGAACCTGCGAAAGAGAAACCTTCCTACACTCCGGAAGCCATAGAGAAATATCGAACGAAGGCTAAAGATAGTGGAAATCCTGCTACTTTGTTTTCCTTCGCAAAATATTTAATTGAGGCTGCGGCGGAAACGGAGGGTAATGAACCTGACCCGAAAAATGCCAAAAAGAGAAAAGACGCATTATTACAGGAGGCGATTAAGTTAATCAAGCGACTGGCTCAGGGAATAGGTTTCGGTCGACCAGCATATCCGGAAGCTCAATTTTACCTCGCAAATTGCTACAGCAATGGTTCGTTGGGGTTGCCACTTGATCCCGACAAAGCATTCGGCCTATACATGCAAGCATCGAAACAAAATCATGGCGCCGCTACGTATCGTACTGCGGTATGTTATGAGGTTGGTGCAGGGACGAAACGAGATCCACATCGTGCCACGCAATTCTTTAAAAAAGCTGCTGCATTAGGCGACACAGCTGCCATGTATAAACTTGGCATGATCATGTTGAAAGGACTTTTGGCACAACAACTGAATACCCGTGAAGCCGTCATATGGCTTAAACGTGCGGCAGCCAATGCCGATGAGGAGAATCCGCATGCCTTGCATCAATTAGGTTTGCTACACGCTAAACCGGAAAAGGAACCACCGGAAATTCCTTCACTAATTAGAAACGAGAAGCATGCTATCGAAGAATTTAAGCGGGCCGCCGATTTAGGCTATGCTCCTTCCTGCTATAAATTGGGCTGTTGCTATGAATATGGTCAACTGGGATGCCCCGTCGATCCACGCCAGTCCATCAAATATTATTCAAAAGCCGCCGAAAAGGGTGACCCTGACGCGGAGTTGGCGTTGTCCGGTTGGTACCTGACGGGTTCGGAAGGCATATTGAAACAATCTGATGATGAAGCTTATTTGTGGGCACGAAAGGCAGCCGACAAAGGTTTTGCAAAGGCGGAGTATGCCATCGGTTACTATTCCGAAGTTGGCATTGGTGCGAATCAAAATCTTGAAGAAGCCAGACGTTGGTATATGCGTGCAGCAGGTATTACTTGTTTTTTTATCAAGCATTTGCCCGTCATTTACCCATCGATTAGATCAATCCTGACTTTACACTAATTTACATTTGCGTCATTAGCGCAAGGCAATAAAAGGGCGATGCAAAGATTAACGGAAATGAAAAAGCTTGGGAATCAAAGTCGAGTAAAACCGGCGAAACATACAAGAGCCCAGGCAAACAAGGAAGACTGTATTATATCCTAAAATTTCGTAAGTCACCTGAATAAATTTTTGGCATGTCCGGTCTGGTTCGGCTGTAAATATGTGCTCACCTAGGTTTCTTTTGGCAGATCAGATATTTAATATTATCTAAAAAGAACTTTTTTTTCAAACAATGTATGATAAATCAACATTAATTTCATGATCATTTGAGTTCCACTTCATCAACCTCTTCTCGAGTATTATTTGTTATTCACGCCTCTCCCACCAAAGAGAAGTTTTTCACCCCCCAAAATCTTGAACAATAGAGGAAACTGAGTTTCGTTTATTTACAATTTAATGAATTTATTTTATTGCATGTGTTATAGTCTTCCCAGTTGGAATGACCGATTCTGGATCGAAAAAGAAGTGTTTGTATTTTGGCGGTCTCGAGAATTTTAGCTGATGGATATTAGTAGTGAATCGGCGTTCATATTATAATATCATATAATGTTATCCATACATACGCATACATAGACAAAATTTTTTTTTTTTTGTATTTGGACTTTATTTAACGTTTAACATTCTCCACTAAAATAGAATTTCCTTCATTCGTCACATAATTCTGATGAAAATTTACAATATTATTTTTTAATGAATGATCGAGGGAAATAAATTTTCACTTCCCCATTCCTCAAAACGCGAAAATTGAAAGTATTAAACCGTGACTAATGTTCGAGTCGCATTAATTTAAAAACGAGGAATCTCGTACGCGTTTATTTGTAGTAGTCTAATAATGTATTTTATCAAATTTATTTTATAATATATGCTGTGTACATATGAATATCATTTTTTTAATACGAGAAAATAAATTTACAACACA
>CAJVPT010004972.1:0-12739 GCA_910592055.1 Acaulospora colombiana | reverse complement strand
ATCAAAGAATATCAAAGAAATAATTATAAATAAATAGATAAAAATAGAAATAGAATGAAGATCATGACTAAAAATAATTATCCAATAGTATTAAAGGCTATTTTTATCACATTATATATCCATAGGGACTAGTTTTATTTTTTTAAATATCTTTTATAGGTTATTCTAGAATCTTCCTTTTCTATAATTTTCCACTTTAATATGTAGGCTTGACTATCTGTGAAGATCTTGATCTTGCTATCTACTGGGGCTACTAGTAGTATAATAACTACTGCTACTAATTCTGCTTTAGTGAATAAAGGCCAATCCTCTATTCCAGTTTGGAACTTATTTTTTCTTCTTGTTTCTCCTATCTGTATTTATGTTGCTCTCATTATTATGTTTATATTTCTATGGCTTATAAGAGACCCATCAGAGTAGAATATCATTAGTCTTTTTTTTTTGCTTATTGCGATTAAGTATTTCAATCCAATGAGATTGGTAGACATCTTCTCTAATATGATTTTTGATGATATTTATTTCTCAATCCTCTATTTCAATCTGTAATGTTCTTTTATTTTAGATATTTAATTGATTACTGAATATTGTTCTACATATCATCCTTTCTAATACTTCTTTGTGACTTGAAATTTTTAGTGATTGGGATCTTCTGATGGACTTTCTTGTATTGAGGTAGGAAACTATATGTATTTTCTTTATATTTGTTTCTATTATATATTGGTCTTCTATCTTTGTATCTTCTAGACAACCTTGACACTGAGCTAGCTTTTATTCTCAATTTTTAATAGGGTTGATACATTCAAACTGTATTATCTTAAGCTATCTTTAAGAATTATCTAGAATCAGTTTTTCCCAAATTATCTGTTGCTGTTGAAATTTGCTTCTTGTAACTATCTAGAGTTTCTATTGTTTGTCAAAGTTAATGTTAAGAATAAAGTATTCTGGACTTCATTTTATTTATTCATCTTTTCAGGATTCTAAAAACTGTTTTAATTTATTTTCCTGCATTATCTCAGTTATAGATAGATACCATCCTGGAATGGGTTCTTTGCTTGTTTTCTGTAATAGTTGGAGCATTTATCAGTTTCGTATTTCTTTTGTTTTAAAGTTAACTAGCTGATTTATATATATCAATTTATTGTTTCTAAGTAATGGAATTGCTTTCCTATACTTTTTAATTAGCAAGTATTTTCTAATTAAACTATTTCTTTGGTTCTATTTAAAAATATTATTTCATTTTCAACTTTGAAAGATCATATCTGTGTCCTTGGTCAGCTTCAATACTTGCAGTAAGAAGTTATTCTTTCCTAAAATATGATTTGGTAAGTTACATGTAAGCATATTGACAGTCTTTCAGTATCTAACTTGTACTTGCTTGAGTCTAATGATTATTGTGATTCTGGTTGATCTTGAATTATTTAATCTATTATACAATTCTGTTATCTAGCTTTCTTTCTGTAACATCCAAACACTCTTTAAGTTATAAATCTTGAGATAATGTATTACAATATTGGGTATTTATTGGCATAATATGGTCTTATTTTTGAATAGTTTTTTGTATGCCATTGTTAAGATGTTATATATTTTTCAAGATAGTATATTGTGTTGCATTCTAAATTAAATTTTTGGTATTAGCACTCTATTCAAAATATAAAAAGCTTGTTTGTCTATTAGCTTTTTATTCTTTAGGGCCCTGATAACCACATTGATTTCCTTAAGCACCTGTTCTTTGAGCTCAATAGCTGTTTTTTGATTGTCTATTCAAATTTCCAGAAACCTTGCTTGTTCAGTTCTATTCAATTCTCTTATTACTTCTTTATTGACGCCTGCTTGGACTTCTTTAGGGTACTGATTGAAGTTGTTAATAGTAATTAGGATTGATTTATTACTATTAATCTGAGAGTTATTTGTTTTATAAAATATTCCTACTTCTTTTAATATTTTTTTCATATTTTCTTTTGATTAAGCTATTCATGTAGTATCATCCATAAAGACTATTGCTACATGTTGTGACTCTAGCTTCCTACTACTATTTCTTTTCAAGATTGGATTTCAAATAACCAATATTTTGTATTTTTTTGTTTCATCCTTTTAGATCTTATATAATAGAGAGTCATAAAATATTCTTTACATTAAAGGTGAAATAGTTTTCCTTTGATCTATTCTATCTCTTGTGATGATTGCTTCTGTTAAATCTTTTTTATATATCACTCTAAATTCTCTATTATGAAATAGACTTATTATGATTCAGATGAAACCTTCTGGAATTTTAATTCTTTTTATGACCTTGATTAGTATATTGAAACTAATCATGTCATATGCCTTTGCCATATCTTGAAAAAAGATCCATAACTCTTTTTGTTTTCTCTTACTTCCTCACAGATATTATTAAGAATTTGTATTGGTTCTGCTATACTTTCTCCTAATAATCCTGTATAGTTGGAACTTCTCAGGATGTTATTGCCTTTACAAATATTTCCCAATCTATTTGTGAGATTTTAATGAAACACTTTCATATAGCTTCTAGCAGCACTATTGGTCTTGTGTTGGTGAGCTTACACTCCTATGGCTTTGGTTTTGTTATCCAGCAAATATGACATTGCTTCTATCCATATGGTGTAACCTTCCATTTTAAAAAGCAGTTCAGCATCTTTTTCAGGTAAAGTTTTCTTTTCAAATTTAATCTTTTTAACATTTCATAACTGATTTGTGATTTTTCTAAAGCTTTATTATTTGGGGTACTTGGAGTGTTTCATCTAGTTTTTTTTGAAAAATCAGTTTTAAAAGATTCTTATACTATTTTTCTTTAATGTAGCTTCTGAAACTATATTCTTCTTTCTAGTTTTTTGTTAAACTATTGAAGTCAGTATCTCATATTCAAAATACTTCTTGATAATATTTTCTTATCTCTTTTTCTATTTTATTTTTTCTAGTTATTATGTAGTTATTTTCTTCATTTTTGATTTTAACTCTATTCAAAATTATTTTAATTTGCTCTTTATCTATCAAAGAGTTTACCATTCTTCTTTAGTTATTTTGCAAATAATCATATCATTGTTCTAGAATCTTTTTAATAGCATTTTTTATCTGTCTTGCTTTTATATCTAGCAGGTTAACTTTAGGCCTTCTATTGCATCACTTATTTCTTTTTTCCAAAGTGTTTATAGTATATTTGAAATTCTATATTGAATATAATAGTTTTCAATTTGGTGATTGGGATTGTATACTATATTGTATTTCTTGATAGCTACATTAAGAACCCATAACTTGCTTAGTTCTTGTGAAGTTTGTGCTTTTTTGAAAAGTGTTTTTAGTTGAAGAGCTCATTTATATTTGACATATTCTAGACCATACTTGTAACATTTTTCTTGGACAATGGATATCTTCTTACTTGTTAGCTTGTTGTATGCTGCCTTACATATTTGTTCTTCAAAAACTTTTCATATTATATTTGTATAAGTTTTTCTTCTACTTTCTTCTGACTCTTCTTTTAACAAAGGCTCTAGCATTCTTCCAAACTTATGGTTTACACTTTTTCTAAATGCTTGCCATTATTCTACTGTTGATTCTTTAATATTAATTTTTCTTTTATTCTTTATAACAGATCAGTTAATATTATCTTTTGTAAAAAGGTTGTTATTATGTAATATTATTATGAGCATTGTATAATCACTGTCAATAATTTTTTCCATACTTTAATTGTTGAAATATAGTAATGGAAATTTTGTAAGGTTCTGAAATATTCATATAAAATCTATCTGTTACTGCTAGTAGCATCCTATCTTGTTGAAGTTTTGTTCTTTCCTTCCCATATTGCTTGTATATACGTATATAAAAGCCTATTTATCTAGAGAGTTGAATAGTTGAATTTTTGGATGTCAAGATGGTTTGAATATTGCCCTGGAAGTTAATATTCTATCTTCAACAAGATTATATATAACATTGAAATCTCATATAATTATTATGTGAAAATTCTATCTATATTTTTCTTTGATAAAGTTTATACTTTCTCTTATACCTTATTACTTTATTGTTTATCAGAGAGGATATAAATCTGGATAATGCATATTTTATTTCTTTTCATAAGCATATTGACTACTATCATATATTTTTTTGTCTCTTTTATTGATATTATTTTTTTTCCAGATCCTTTCTTATTAATAAGCTATCTTCTACTCTATATGAGGTATTTTTGTTAATACCATGGAAGTACTTATATATTACTTAATTTTGAAAGACCCACTTTACCTTTGCTTTAATTAGCTTTGTTTCACATAGATTCATAATTTTAATACCTTGCTCTAGTATTTCTTATATAAGGTTATATTAGTTTGTTTTATTAATAATATCTCTAACATTGTGCATTCCAATTCTTATTACTTTTTTTTCAATATCTATATCTTCTTGTTTTTCTTTTTTTAATGATATTTTTATATTTATAAATTCAGTTTATTCTATCTGAAAGAAAGCTTCAAGGTCTTGATTATACTGTTGATTCCTAGTACTACTTTGCTTCTCTTGTCATACTTTGCCCTTGTTAGTTGTTTGAATATTGGGAATAGTAGATAGGTATTCCCTATCCTTCTGTAATTAAACTGGTACTCCTTTTAGGAATGGTTAGCCCTTTGTTTAAGTGAGCCTTTTTTCAATTTATCTATTCTTTTGTCAAGTTTTTCAATTAATTTGTATAATTGAGATGTTTCAGATTTCTGATCTGGATTTGATCAGGGTTTCTAGTCTTTATTTTGTTGTATATCTCTCTTATTGTCTATTGTTGATATCACTGTTTTCTTCTTCTCCTTGACTTTGTGTCTCTCTATATGAATTATTACTTCTTTTTCTTCTTAAAAATTCCCTATTACTACCAGTAACTGGTGAAACTGGTTTTGACATATAGTATGTAACAAAATGGTTTGAAATTTTTTAAAATACATATTTTTGTTTATAAATTAATAAAAAATTATTCAAATTATTGAAAACTTTATAATATATTTTTTAAAGTATAAATATAAAAAAATGTAAAAAAAAATATTAAAATTATTATGTAATTTATTTATTAATTTTAATTTTAAATTTATAAACAAAAAATTTTACATATAAAAAAAAATTATAAATTTTTTTTTAAAAAATAAAATTTAAAAAATTTATTAAAAAATTTTATATAAAAATCTTAATTAATTTTATTTTTTTAATTATAAAGAAATTATTTATAAAATTTTATATAAAATAAATAATATTTCATTGAATTATAAAAAGTAAAAAAATTTTTAGTAAATTTTCATATTGATTTTATATAGTAAAAACATAATAAAAAATTTATAAATCAATTTTATAAGTATTTTTTTTGAAATTTAATTAAAAAATTTAATATAAAATAATATAAAACTTATATAAATAGTTTTAAGTAACCTTATTCTTTAACTTTTAAAAATATATATTTAAATTTTTATATTATTTAAATAATTTTTTATTAAGTTATGAATAAATAAAGAATTCCAAAAAATTTTGTTATATACTATATATCTATTAGTTCTTATATGGTAATTCCTATTATTCCTGATATTTGTTGTTGTTGTACTCTTTTATTTTGTCTCATTGTAGTCATCTGTTTTCTTTTTGTGACTATTGTATTGTATCTCTGGTTTTCTTCTTTTTCAATAAGATCATTTGAAATATCTGATTCATATAAGTTGTTTAAGTCAATAGACATTCTACATAGATGCTGATAGTAGTTTTTTGTACTTTATACTAGTCTTTGGTTCTTAATTGTAATTTGTTACTGAAGTGTCTCTTTCAAATCTTTCTCATTTTTGAAATATATTACTGCATAGTCTTTTGGTATTAGAGTAATTTTATTTCTTGGTATGTAAGAGGCTTTTGTTTTTGTCTGACTAAGTGATTCAGATATCAATTTTATTGATCTTTCCTTAATCCCATATAGTCTTAAGAAGTGATATTTTTTTTCTTTAATTATTTGGATTACTTCTTGATTATCCAATTCTTTTTGAACTATCACTGATTTTACTTGATTGACTTTAATTTTGAGTAATCAATATTATTCCAATTTGTCATACTCATGATGTACAAAGAGATGGATTCTGAATATTTTTTGGTGAAAAGTCATATGATATTCAAGAATATTGACTATTTTTTCATATTCTTCCATTGCCTTCCTAATTGATTATTTATTATATTTGTGTTCTGTATTCACCAATGTAATATATTTTGATCTGTTTTTTGTTGAAGGAAAGTTATTTAACTTGAAGAACCTTTTGTTTAGAGCATATTATTGAAAGGCTGAATGTATGTTTCTATCTTGATTCATTCTCTTGATAGAGAAGTTTTTCTCTTCTTTTTTATTAATTGATTCTAAATATTATGCTGCATTTTCCTCTTTATCAATATCAAAAGTGATCCAATGATTGCTATTGATGAACTTGGTCTTTAAGGGATTCTATCTTTTGAAAATATTCAGGGTTCCCTTGAGATATTTGATTTTTCTTCTTTGTTGTCTCTTAGTAATATGCTTGAAGCACTTCCAATTTGATTGTACATGTTTGTTTGATGAAGTAGGGATTGATTATAGAATCTTGTATTCTATTGTGTATATTGTAAGAGACATTTTCTGTAATATAGATTTCTTGAACTGTTTTCTTGATTGTTTCTGCTTCTACTAGTTCAGTCATGTCCTGGTCTTCTATTTCAACTTTTTTAATTAGCTGGATTTCCTCAGTTTCTATAGAAATTGGTTGAATATTTATTGAAATATTATTTATTTCCTTGGATTCTTTTATATCGTGACTTGAGATATGATTTTCTGTCTTGTTTGTTAATATATTACACACCTTTTCTTCAAGTATAGAAGCTTCAAGATCTTGTTTTTTGTCTTGTCCCTTTTTCTACAGAGTGATAATACATCATCTCAACATCTGTTCTTTTGATAATGTTTTAGGATCTATGTTTAATAAAGTGACTAAGATATTGTCTAATATTGAAGCTATGTAAATTGCTTCTATTAGAATATGTAATTGGTCATTTGTCTTATGCCTTGAAGTATTTTTGTTTTCCATAGTTCTTGTTGGTGATCATAGCTAATGGTGATATTTTCTAATACTTTAAAAATTTTTTTCTCACATCTTTCTAAAATTTTAATAATGTTTTGCTCTTTTTGAATTATATTGTTACATGAGATGAATAAACTATTATGTGTATTAAATTATTTTGATATTTTGTTGTTTTTCTTCATGATGATCAGTAAATAAAATACTATATTTGATTATATAATTGGATAATCTATACCAATATATTATTTCTTCATATGTTTTTGTTTTATGTGTAGATCCTGTTTATCTACACATATATTACTTGTTTATTGCTTGTAATACAGTTAGATTGACATATATTACTTTTTTGTAATATGTTGACATGTCTTGGATTGTTATTTTGTCACAGCTAGACTATATTATTTTTACATATTCATATTCATATAACATGAGTTAATAGATTGGTTGTTGTTATTATTTACTACTAATCTTTACTATTTGATCCAAAAGATCTAGACATTCTTCTAGATTTTTTGAGTCTTGACTTTGAATTGATTTATCAGTTTGGATTATTGCTTCTGAAACCTCTCTTAGTGCCTAAAAAAGTGTAAACTGTATTGGGCTTGGCTAAGAACTTTGTGAAATTGATGTTGGGTCTTAAAAAGTTTATTGTAAATCAATTTGTCATTGTTTCTTTTCTTCCTTAAACAAAACAAGAGTATAAGAATGTTGCTGCTGTCTAGTGTTACCTTTTTTTTATTTTCAGGAGTCAAGTATATATTATATAAAAATAAGTTGTAGCTATTATTATCTTTACTTGAGATTGTTTCTTATAAGAAGATTTTTTATTTAGAAAATTACTATAAAAAATTTTTTTCTAAAAATTTTTTTTTTTTTTAAATGCTAACTGAGCCAGAACTTTATTAAGGAATTCTTACATAAGGTGGAGGAAACAGAGTTCCTTCAAGACTATATAAGAAATATTTAAACAAATAAAGTGTTACAATAGAGGAACTCCTTTATGAAGACTTTACCTTGTGGCCTGGCCACCTCTTGAAAGAAAAAGAGGACTAGTCTAAGATCTAACTAGTACTAAAAAAAAATTTCTTAAAACTATATGGAATACTGGATAATCGATCCAAATTTTCTGCCCCTGCTGACCATTTACCAGAGATTATCATCAACCAATCAGATGCCTTGTGAATTATCCATTGGAGTACTGTATCTTTTTATCTTTGAAAGGAAGAAAGGTTAAAGGAGGGGAGAGAATTATTCATCTAAAGATCTAGAGGGTCCTATGGTCAAGAAGATATCTTAAAACCTTTGGTGAGGTTGATGAATCCAGTCCTATAAGTAATATTATCTTCAAGCATTTGCTACTTAATTAAGAAAGTGCAAAACTTTCAAAGGTAGATTCAGCTTAGAGATGATTCTTCTATTCTGACAAATATTTTCAACTAGTACTTTCACTACGAGTAAAAATGGTGGGTACCAATGGCAGCTTTAAAGCCTTTCTAGCAGGTGAGGTTCATCAGGAACCTTGATATAGCTTTGGTTTTTGGTCCTCCAGCAAATTATGGATCAGAAATAAAAAACCTACCGGCTAAAAAAAACTTCCTGTTCATCTTGTTTGTTTTTTATAAGAAAAAAAACAGATCCTTACCTATTTGTAGGAGCAAAGAGAACTTACTTAACTGCCAAAGATAGGTGACTTCAATTTCAAAAACAATTGAAATGTCTTGTAACCTTTGCTATAGTCAGATGGACTCTTTCCTGTTTCCCAAGATGAGTTGAGTACTGTGTCTTATATCCACCCGCATCAACTTAACAATGACTTATGGTGGACCGCAGGTTCTTATGTAGCAGAGAAAATGCATTTAGGCACATGAGGTGACTAATGGGAACTTGTTTACTTCTTTTACTAATGTGAGCACTATCTGTCCAATCACGATGTGAGAAACTTTGTACTACTCAAAATTCAGGGCCAATTGAGATAGGCAAAATTTGTCAGAAAAAAATCAAGAATGAGTACTATAAGAAGGAAAACATGATAAAAGAGTAGGAAAGTTGTCTCTCATTATATAAACACTTTTGTGGCGTTTTTCTATAGTATAAAATGATGACACATCAGTTTTTCTTCCTTTCAGAACTTTCTTGCCCTTGATAGAAAAGGTGTTGCTTGACTTTCTGGTCACTAGTGGTTAAGTTTTTGTTCAAAGAGAAGTATTAACAAGAAGGGAAGGAAGTAGTGATAACTTTTGAAGTTTTTTCAAGTTGGTTTAAGAAAAGTGTTAAGACTTTATTAACATAGAAGTATGAAAATTTCTTGTGAATATCTTTTTTGTGTGTAATTAGAGGATCAACAGAAAGAGTTTTCGTATCTTTTATCTTTTGTTTCTAAAATTTTAAGGATTAACCAATATTCAAATTTTTTATAGATTTTTTGTATTATTTTGATATATTTATTTGTTTGTACTAATGATTTTATCCTAATTTTGAGAACAACTATTATATTTATATAAAAATATTAATTAACTTATTTAATTTATAAGTTATATACTGTATATATATATTATTTATTTGTCATTTTTATATATATACTTGTTTTGCTTATTTACTTTTTATATGTTTGTATTTATATAATAAAGTAAGCAATAGATATATTATTTATATATGTATACATATTTAGACTGTCTTATTTTTAAAGAACTTTAATATCTTTCTGGATTTTTAAGTAATTAAAACAACTTGATTTATCAAGTAAGCTTAATTGTTTCTTGGATTTTTTGCAATGTCAAAAAAGGTATTAACTTATATTGGTCTAGTTATAGTCATATAAAGTTAATATTGTTTTTTTCTTCTAACAGTGAATTGATTTACAAATTTTTTTTCTTTTTTTAAAAAATTTTTAAAAAAAAAAAATAAAAAAATTAATAAAATAATATATACCTCTTTCTTTGATATTTTTGAATAGCCTAATATATATTTATTAAAAGTGTTTGATAGTTTGATTTGAAGAATATATTATTTTTTCCTATATATTTGAACTAATCCACTTTTTCTAAAAAATTTATCAAAAAAAATTTTTTTTGAAAAAAGAAGAATCAATAAAAAGATTTTTTTTTTTTTTAATATATAATATTTTTGATTAATAAATTATAATCTAACTTAATTATAAGTATTATAAATATATATAATTAAATTAAGAATAAAAAAAATTTCTTTTTAATTTAAATTATATTATAAACTTGGATTTTTTTATAAATTATTGATTTTTAAAAAAATTTTTTTAATTAATATTTATTAATAACTATATATATTAAATTAATGATAAATTTTATATTATAAATAAATTTGAGTTTTAAATAAACAAATAAATAAAAATTTATTTTTTTGTTTAATTGCGATTTATTTTTGAAATTTATATTAAATAGATCATTCTACAGTATATCCCGATTTGCTAATTTAGAAGTTTCCGTCTTAAATAGGAATATCCCAAACTGGACACTAAATGATGTATTTTTAAATCTAACAAAACTAATATTAGAAGTATGCTACCCGTTAGAATAAAAAAATCATGTGGTTATAAAAAAAAAAAAATCTATTACCTTACCTTATTACAATGTGACGATAATGATAATGATCGGTCAACGATCGGTCCTCTTCCGAGATAACTCATTATCATACTAATTCGATTTGAAAATTAGGTTGAATGATACTATACTTTTATTGAAGATGTCATTCTTATTCAAAATTCCGGATGCACAACAAGATTTATATACACACTGTTTTGTTGATGCATTTCTGTGGCGTAAGTTTCAGACGCCAAGATTTGTGACGCAAAATGTAAATCTTTATAAATAGCATCAAAGGAAATTCGAAAATCATAAGTTAAAAATTACTGGGAAGTTCCTTATTCAACGGGGGAAAAGAAAGAAATTTTGACGCTTTTGATTTATTATTAAGTCATTTGTATTCTCATACAAATTAGCTACATGATTATTTTAGATCACAAATGATCTAGACATTGCACATATGTAATAAGTGTTAATTCATACTGTCGTATGCCATATAGACAAAGAATGATTAACAAATATTTTGCCTGTGCATTTCGTGCAAAAATTTTAAAGTACATGGTGTACGATAAAGTAGGCTGATTTGCATTTAGATCGTAATGTTAATAAAGGAATACATTTAAATAAAGATTCGATTTAATACGTATAATTGTAATTGATCTTGATAATCGATGAACTTAATAACTCGAATAGTAAAAATTCCATAAACGATTACCAAAATATAATATATAGTATAACAAAAAATTTTTTTACTTCTATTTGATAAATATTTTTTAAATTAAATATTGAAATATTATAATTATTATATTAAGAATGTAATAGGAAATAAAAACCATTATGCTGAGGCCAAAAGTTTATAAATTAAAGTAATTCACAAAAGTTCGAAATTAGTTATTATATTTATATTATAAACTTTGACTTAATTTAAAAAAAATTTTTTTTTTTAAAGCTAAATCCCTACTTAACTCACTCGTCTCTATTTTATATTTCTAAGTGCAAATTCGAAAGTAATTTATTGATCTGTTAGAAGTTCAGGTAAAAAGACAATTTTTAAACTCATATCTTCAAAAATTATGAAATTTATATAAAATATTTTTTAAAATCAATACTATTTTTATTTTGAAAATTATATACAGTATATATATAATAGTCTTCAAAAGTTTTGTATTATTAAAAATTTAAATATCAAATAGGATTAAAATAATTAGTCAAAATTAAAATCAATAATCAATATAAATATATATTTTTAATCATATTTATAATTTTTTAAAAATTATATCTATTAAAAAATAAAATTACTAGATTATTTTAAATATTTAAATTTAGTAAGATAATATAAATCAAATTATATTATAAAATTATATTATTTAATTTCATAAAAATATCAAAAATTGAAATATTATATTTATAAAAATAAAAATAAATAAAAAAATAATATAATTATAGTTTAATTGGATTATAACTATTTGAAATATATATATATTTAAATTTTATTATATAAAATAGAGTATTATGATTTAAATGGATAAGTTAGGAGAATCTTCATCCAAAACTTAGTTCAGAGCAAAATATTGTCCCCAAGGTTGCACTTAGAAGCTGAAGCTCTTTTTATAATTGAAAGTCATTAACGAGTGTATCAGTATGAGTTTTTAGTTTAGCCATGATGCAATTGTCCTATGTATCTCTATCAGTTTTCTTAATAATTAATAAACACACAGTATTGACCTGACCACAGATATTAAAAAAAAAAAAATTATTATAATTTAAATTTTATAATATAATCTAAGATATTATTATATACAGTTACTTTCAAAAGTTTAATCTACTTATTATATTTTTATTATAAATTTTAACTTTGATAATTTTAAAATTATTAATTATATATTCAAAAATTATAAAATTACATACAGTTGCTTCCAAAAGTTTGAGTCCACTTACTATGTTTTTATTATAAATTTCAATTTTGGCAATTTTTAAATCCTTAATTATATAACCAAAAATTATAAAATTCATATATATTATATTTTAATACTAGTTTTATTTGTTATAATTTTTTTAAAAATTTTTTATATGTAATTTTTAAAGTTTTATTATTGTTTAAAAATTTCTTTCTTTATCAAA
>CAJVPT010004971.1:0-12742 GCA_910592055.1 Acaulospora colombiana | reverse complement strand
AAGAAATATGTTTACTTAATACATAAAATAAATTTTTATTAATAAAATAAAATATTTTATATATAAAAACTATTTCTGATTAATTTTAATAATTCTTAAGTGATTCTTTATTTATTGGGGGACACTGTATATTTATACTATTATTTATCTATTATTATAAAATTATATTTATATTAAAAATATTTTAGAGTATTAATTTATTTGTTTTATTATAGAATTTTATAAAAATATCTTCTTCTATTAAAGAAATTCAATATCAAATTCTATAATATTTGTAAAATAGAAATAAATATAATATTTATAAATTAAAAAAACTATAAAGTCAAATTATTAAATAATATATAAATACTTAAAAAAATAAAATAAATAAAACAATAAAATATATTAGAAATAATAATTAATTAAAAAAATAATAATATGTATATATTAAAAGTTCATAATTAATATATTTATGAAAATTTATTATTTCTGTATTAATCCTAATTATAAAATTATTGGCAATAAGTGTAACCATATCTTATAGAACTATTGTAAGGTATTTTATAAAGTTGAATATAAAAAAACTTTTTTAAAGTCATTTTTATACTTATTAATATTTAAAAGTAAAATTAAGTTTTATGAATTTAAAAATATTTCAATAATAATTGAAACAAACTTTTTTTTTAAATAAAATAACATTTGTTTTTTTAGAAACACTATAAAGCATTGATACAAAAGTATATAATTAATTTTTCAAATATCTAAAGAGTAAAAAAAAGTTTTAATGTAAAAAAAGTTTATTTTAATAATAAATTGAATTTATTTTATTTTATAAATATTATAAATACTAAATTTTATATAAGTATTTTATATATGTAATATTTTAAAAATATTGAAGATTTATTTAATGATAAATAATATTTTTAATAAAATATTAACTTGAAATATACAAATTATCATATTCAAGCTTTTCTTTAAAAAATGTATTTGAAGTTATAAACAGACTATTATAAAATTTGAACTTAAATCCTATAGAAAATCTATGAAATATAATCAAAAAAAATTAGAGAAGCAAATACTTAAGAATATTTCAAAATTGATATATTATTTGATAGAAAAATAGCATAATATTTTCAACTCTATTCTAACTGAGTTAATATAATTAATACACAATATATGTGAGCTTATAATAGAAACAGATAGTAAACATATATTGTATTAAATTGGTATTAAAAATTTTTTTAGTTTTTACACTTTAAAATAAAAAAATAAATCTTTATTTGCTATAGTAGTTGAAGCATAATAGTAATTTAAAGTTTTGATATTTTTTTTTGTTCCATAATAAATACTGTATATACTGTATATATACAGTACGTATATATATATATATATAGTGTATATACAGTATATACAGTATTTTATTCAATAGAAAATGGTAATTTTAACCAATTAAAAAATAAGAGACCATTTTTGCAATTAATTATTTTGAATAATAACCCATAATGACTTGACACAATATTGGAAAAGAATTAAATTTGCACTTTATGGAAACAACTAGAAATTATTGACAGAGGAAAAAACCTATTTATCCTGAAACATTTGCCTTGCATTTGGAACCCCAGAAGGAACCATGTTATCTTGCGCTAAGATTTATTTCATTTTATTAATCGAAAAAATAAAAAAAAAAAATCAAGAGATTACTATTTACATCTATTTTGTAATACTGAATGAATGAATGAATAAGCAGAGAAATCCTTGTATCTTGTAGAAATAGCAAAATATTTTCCGCCAGCCCCCCTTTATAATTACAATATTGACTCTCTCAAACAATTTCCGGCTCCTCGTTTTCCTTTGTCTTCATTGCAAAAAACCTGTGGCATGTTGTGTAAGCCTTGCTGTTCTTGAACTCTTTTAGGCTCTCCTCGAGCATGCTATTAAACTCGTTCTCCTTTATGTTTTCAATGGAGCTTTTAATGTTTGTGGAGAACCATTTGTAATCTTCCAAACATACCTTGCCCAAATTACCACCCCATTCGCCTACGGCTATCTTTTTTTCCAGATGGTAAATTTTTGATAGTTTACGCGTTTGCAACATGTAATTGTAAATGTGAGGTGATATGTGGGCATTTATGTTGTAGCAGGCCCGAATGTCTTCGATAACTAAAATGTTTAATGTATGTATATATATACAGTATATATAACTAGAAAAATGAAAAGTTTGACGTAGACCCACGAAATATCGAAAACGTACCAACTCGATTGAGGAATTCGGTAGCGGGACCCGCGCCGAACCACAATGGATCACTTTCCATGATTTCAATCCATCCCCCGGGTTTCAGCACTCGAATCAGTTCACTTATGACCACTTCCTCCCATTCTTGAGTTGTAAAGGTCAGAGACATCGACCTCATAAACACGAAATCAAATGTTCCATCTTCGTAAGGTAATCTGTTTAATATGTTTGCAATTTCAAATTCAACGTTTTTCGGCTTTATTTCAGATGGATAAATCGGTATTATGTCTATTCCTGTGAATTTTGCAAGCGGATATTCTGTTGCCATTTCCAGTGTCCACGTACCTGTTGCACAACTATTGATTTGAATACACAGAATCATGGTTAATTTGCTATAAGCGTGTGATAACGATAATATGATTATCTAGTTACCCGACATCCAGGACTTTTGTTCCGGGAACTTGTAATAGCTCGTGAATCGGGGCCGAAAAGTTACTTTCCCAGATATGCCGGAGTGTGAAGTGTTGTAATTGTAACCTTGCGTGCTCTTGGGGGAGGAGGGAGGAATGGTTAGACGGAAATAGCAGATAGCCCTTTGATAAGCAAATTTTAATGAAAGTGATGGTACCATCGTCGTCAAAAGGCAGCATGTACCTGGCATCTTCCGAAATCATAAATTTCCTTCCGCCTATGCATTTAAACATTCGTTCGTCTATGTAAGAGCCAAATGTACTATAAATGGATGATGCCATCGATTGAGATTTATTAGATCTATTCGAGGAGGTGGATAGATTCTGGATCGAGTTCGAGCTTTCCAATTGACCATCCAGTAAGTTATCCGTGGACGGATTCTGATGAGGTTGTTTCTTTTTTTTCACGGGTTTGGGTTCTAGATGGCTACTACTTTCATGGGCTGATTTGGATTGCGATTTGCCCATGCCGTTTAAATTTAAGGAAATTGATTCTAAATGGTTCTTTCTTTTCTTTTTTTTGTAAGAAAAGGAAGGTTTTTTGATTTAATATGCGAAAAGAAGGATTCCTGAAGTTTTTATAAGCGATTTCCTTTTGGATTCTGAGCATTATATTTAAATAGGAGTTTTACGGTTAGCCCTAAAAGTTTCTTGCCTATCATAATGCAAAGCACAGACTCCACATTATTGCCGCATCGCATCGCCATCGTTATGGAAAAACTACTGTATAATAATTATTCTTTAACAATGTTTGAACATGCGAAACTCAAATGATTTGCTGATGTTGGAGACCTAACCAAATTCTTTCATTCCGATGCAATTAATACCTATGCTCGTAACGTGAATAAAAATCTTATGCTTATTAACCATTCTATCGGACGCCATGTCGAAAAATGTTTCTGAAAGAAACGATAGGAAACGAGTTTCCACGCCTGCGTGTCAACTGATTATCCGGATCCTCAAATGCCCGCGAATTCAACTTTAAACGAGATTTCGAAAAAGAGGATTGTATTAGGAATGTTTGTTATCCCAATATAATTCCTAAACTGTCAACTGTTAAGTTGATCGCGTACAAGAATTTTATTTCATAAATCGCATTTAGCCAATGACAACCCCGGTAGATATGAAACAGAACAGTGAGACAAGAAAAAAAAAAAAAAAGAAAGAAAGAAAGAAAAGATTAAGTTCATTAAAAAATAAATAAATAAATAAAAATAATCAATAGATAGATATATAGATATAAAGGATATATACAGTATGTATACAGTATATATGATTCAACGCAACACACATCGAGTCAAGACCGGGGAGATTAATTAAAAGTTTGAATAAACAGTTTAACTCAAAACCCTTGATTAGTATATTTTTGGTGAAGGTAAAATCGCCAAGGTTCACAACTGAGCTTTGAAAAAAATTTTTTTCATGTGGAATTATATTCGATTTTATCGGTAAACTATAAAGAGATCAATGAACCGGGAAGTGTATATGATGTTTGAGTCCTGATTAGCGATGTCGGGGACCCCTTAATAACGGAAAAGTTTTTCTCCATAAATGGCATGCACTGCTAAACCCAAAGGCCGATCAGGTTTGCATTTCTTTCACAATGAAGCGATATCCATTTTATTAACGGAGGAAATAATGTTTGACCACCGTCGATCTCATTCATTGTGATGTAACTATTCGGTTAGGTAATGTGTCGTATTTTTGAATGCGATGGCGAGGATCTTATCGCATGTTGACAAAAATTTCCCCAATTCCTAAAGCATGATTGCGATTTAACTATTTATTGGAAAGTGCGTGTGCTAATTTGTTCATGTGTTTAATTTCGAGGTATATTAATATAATTCATGATCTTTTAAACACAAAACATCAAGTTAATGCGTAAAATAAGTTAATTGAGATTCAAGAGGAATCACACATTACCACCAGTATTCAAAGTTAGTCTTTATTTTTTCAAATTTCCATTTTATTTTATATACATACGGTATAGGCCGGCCATACTGCTTAACCAGAGATACGGCCAAAAACCCGTTAACCAGATGAGCAATGAAACCGGTACAACAAATTACTCGTTTTGTATGCTGCGGGATGGGATTGTTAGTCTGACGTACTGTATATGATCACATCATGACGACGTTGGTACGATGAATTCAATTCTGGATCCCGTGTATTCGTGAAGTTTTACAGAAGAATCAGTGTTCGTTCTCAAATCGAGGACAAGTCGAGATCTTTTTTTGTTGATTATGTAACGGTGAAAAATTCGGAAACTTACGCGTTTCATTCTCGCAATACAGGGTGAGATCCAATCGGATACAATAAAGGGTACCAATGAAAAAGAAAGTACTTTATACAATATGATATAATACAGCGATTATGTATCAAGTCTGGATAAATTCTGGTTTATAAGGAAACTCGGTGCGCCTTTTCGCAGCATATGCAAGAAAGCAACTGCAAACGCCACCTCCTAAATTTAATTTAAAAAAAGAAATGAATAATAATAGTAGTAGTATTTGCACGAAATTTTATATGTTTGTACAGTAAAAATACCGGGAAAGTTTCATTTAGAAGGGCCTTTAATGTAAATACAGGTACTGCGCGTTCTTGGAAGTGATGCATATCACAAAAATAACGCGCCATTAATGTACTGTATTGTGAACAGTAAATGCGCTGAGCAAATAATGCGCATTCGTCATCTACGCATATCATTCAAATGAACAAATATAGAATAAAGAGTAAGCTCATAGTATTGCGCATGATCTAATCAGCGGATGAGATGTTTACTAATGAATAATGCTCATTGGTCACAAAAGCAATTCCAATTCGGTGGGTAGTTTGGCATCAAACCACTCAGGAATCTCCTTTCCTAATGCCTTGAGAATCAAAGCTGCACAGTCCATGTTGGATATCTCATTTTCAATCTTCGAATTTGGTTTAATACTAATACCACGAACGGCTAGGAACACGCTAATTTCTTGATAACTGTTTCCACCGTGACCTCGTCCTATGCCGCCATGATCTGTTGTCATTATTACCAAAGAGTCGTCCCTCCATCCCGCCTCGTCAACCGCCTCAAGAATTGTCGCGATCTGTGAGTCCATGACCTTGATTTGATTCAAATACGGCCGAGAACCGTAACCATGACCGTGACCGTGTTCATCCACATCAGTCAAATGAACGAACAACAATTTCACATCCGAGTTCTCGGGACTACAAATGTAATCGACAACCCGCGAGACCACCTTACGATCGTAAACTGAATCCTTGAGGACATGATGTTTAAAGCGAAGCCACCATCTCCAGAAAATATTTTCATGAGTGAGAGGTGCATAAAAATCGACTTTGACCGAAAGTTCAATTATACCAGTGTTGATTGGTTCCCATGCCACATACGATGCCATCTTGACGTCGTCGGAGCCTTGTGCAAGCAATTTATAAACACTCGGATAAGGACTATTCTCATCATACGGTATGCCTGCTTCTACATCGCCGTTTCTCAGTCCGTGTTTCTCGGGAAGAACGCCGTGCAGTACCGAACCCCAGTTTTGTGCGCTGTCTGTCGGCACGACCGCCTTTGCTTTCAATGAACTGGCGCCCGAGGCAAAGAAAACATCGAGGACGGGTGTTGGAACCTCTGTAAAAAATCTACCAACACCTGAACACTGATCAATTATTCTCTAATGTCAATGTCACTGCATCGTCTTTCAATACTCACCATCTAAAGCGAGGACTATAACTCTTTTGTACGGATTACGTGAAGTCATCTTGAAACTGGGACTCTCGTCTTTTGCCTCAATGCATATGAAAAAAATCGGCGCACACGGAATGCACGTACAAGGTTCTCTCGTGGAATATCTATTACCATTTAAGTCCCGCTTTCAATGGCACAGGTAACAATGGATTCTCATGCATTATTAATTCAGCACTTTGAGTAATTGATGTGTTGTCGTACGTGATATTTTCGTTTAAAGTCGTATCCAACTTTGAACACAGTTTTTTCTAAAATGTTAAACTGTCAGACCGATGTACTGCATGTTTAGCCGATCCAATTAGAATGCTATGCACATACAAGGTCCACAGTCCCATAATCATGCTATCAGATTGCTGGCGAATTTTAAAAATTATCCTTCCAAGGATTGTTCTTGTGTATAGGTTTTTTTTTTTTTTTTTTTGATGCCTATATTAACCGGGACAAAAAATACAATTTGCAGTATGTAAATATTGTAGGGATTAGTTGGAAAGATGCAACCTCATTCTGGATCTTAAAAGAATGTCTACAATTTTGGAAACAATTTTTCTTTGCTGATGACGCAAGGGATCTTATTTTGAAAATTTACAAGGACAACGCTTTTTTAAATCCCGAATCGACGTCATGCATACATAAGGGGCGGTGAAAATATATATTTTAAACTTCGAATGTACAAAAAACTCTGCCTAATTAAATACATATTTACATTTTTAAAATCACAAATTTTCACATCACCATTATATTGACCGAAAACAAAAAGATATTACGGGTTATCATTTGGTGCGCTCTTGTCAAACTATTGACAAAAATGGTGATTGTAATTTTAATTTATTAAGTACTTGATGGATAAACACAATGAATTTTTGATGAATTATTGATAATTACAAAACTCTTTCCACTGATCCTCTGATCACACATAAAAAAGATATTCACAAGAAGGTTTTATACCTCTATGTTAATAAAGTCTTAATACTTTCCTTAAACCAACCTAAAGGTTACCTTCTGAAGTCACCTATATCTCCTCTCTCTTGTCTATAATCCTCTTCGAATAAAAACTTGACTGTTAGTAATCTGAAAATCATGTAAATATCTTTTCTACCAATGGTAAGAAAATTTTAAAAGAAAGAAGAACAGACATTCTGTTACCTTTGCACTCATAAAGGAATATTACAGAGTTACTGTTATGACAAGAGGACTAATATTCACTCTCTTTGTCACCCATATGAACTCTTATAGTGTTCTTTCTTGATTTTTTCTGAGGAATTTTCAATACTGTTCCTCTGGACAAGACTTGATTTGAACACAACTACTTTATTAAAAATTTTAGTTAAATATTAGTAGAGTTAAGGCTTCATATGAAAAGTTCTCAATATCAGTAGTGTTGAGTACCTCATGAAATTCTTGGTATATTAGCATTCTTTTTTGAAAGTAGCAATAAGTCATTTGGTGGATTGATCAAAGTTATACTCTAGAGAATATTGAAGTATAGAATAATTAATATAGCATAAACTTCATATTTCTTTTTTTTTTCTCGTAGTTTGTTTTTGTAAGAAGATTATTTATACTAGATGGTTTTGTAACTATCTTATTCTAGTTAGGTGAGACATAAATAGGTAACTCTTTATACTATTTATTAATCTGTAAATCCTTAGACTGTATAAGTAGTTATTTATTCTGATTGTTTCTAAATATTCTGCTTAAATAAATTTCATTCGCCTGATGCAAGGATGAGCTAGTGTTTTAAAAAAAAAAAAAAACTTAATAAATAAATAAGTTCAAATAATTATTTAATTTAAATTTTATTATTTATATATTATATTATCATAAATACTTATATAAGTTTGAAGATTTATCTAATTAATATTATATAAATAAATATATTACAGAAATTATTAATAATTTTATAAAAAAATTTGAAAACAAAAAATTATAATAATAATATTTAATAATAGTTTAAATATTGTTCTTGTACAAAAATTATTAATGAAAAATATAAAATAGATTTTAATATTTCTTGTATAATATATTTTTAAATCTTTTATTAAATAATAATATTTTTTGCAAAATATCTATTAAGTCAAGTAAATATTTTATTTAAATATTTTACAACTTTACATATTAGAAATTCATTATTCAAAAAAGTAATTAATCTTAAAAAAATAGAAAAAGATGTAATTAAAAAATATATAAAAACTTGTTAAATTTTGATTTATAAATCAGTTTATTTATTATTTATTTTATTTTTTTTTTAATGGGCTTATGCCTAATCTTTATTAAGTTTCAAATTTTATTTTATACAATTGCGCAATGCGCGTATACAGGGGTATATATTTGGAGGTAAATAAAGAATTCAATAAGTTAAAACTACTTCGAGACTTATTGTTCTCTTTTTGCAAAGAAGCTCATATCTTATTAAGTATGTGGGTATTATTAAAGTTAAAAAGAAAAATGAAAAGAGAGGACCAGTCATGTGCTGTTATAATAAAGTAGCTGTGGTGTTCCTTAGCATATGTCAATCCTGTTTTGAATTTCCTTTTTGATAAAGGACTGGGGAAGCTTCTCCTGAGTCTTTACGAAAATAAGATAGGGATGAGGAAAAAGATTTTATAGTTTTAAAACTTGTGGGGAGTGAGTAATTAAGAAGGCCTAGGTGATATATTGGTATCTGCATAAATGACTTGAAAGTCTCCCAGTATATCTTCAATTAAACCTATTCCTATCTGAATATGGGTATACTTACCCATCTATGTAACATATTTCAGATTTAATTCCTTCTAGAAGGACTGCACCTAGCCTCGCGGTTGGCATACCCTGCTGGTGACTATTGGTATTAGTGATTATTGAGAATCTCTCAGATTATCCGGCTGGCTCACATGTCACTGCTGACATTTTTGACCTCAAGTTTTGATTGATGTGGTGGTGTTAACCTTTCAGTCTTTCAACTTGGGATTTTTTGGAGATAGGATGAAAACTTCTTGATGTATTATATGCACTAGCTTTATTACTGAGTGTTCCTGACCATCTTTTTCATTTTTTCTGATTGGACTTTTCCAAGCAGTAGAAGCAGGAACCTACCTGACATACAATCAGGAATAAGTGGCTCTGATTTTTTAAAAAAAACAATCGAGCATCTTGTAATCTTTGCCATGATCAGACGGTCTCTTTCTTGTATCCTATGATGTGTCAGAGGCTTGTCTTGTATTCACCCGCACCACACCATATGACTTATAGTGGATCCTAGGTTCTTATAAAGCTAAGAAAATACATTCAGACACGTGAAGTGGCTAATAGGAGCTTGTTTATCAATCTTGTTCAACGTGTTTCATGTCAAACAATCAGAGTTGGTGAGATCTGTGCTATCTGAAATTTCAGGGTCAAGCTGGGGTAGGCAAAATTCCCCAGAAAGTCATAAAAAAGGTAGCTCTAAGAGATCACAATGTCAGTTAAAGGATGGAAAAGTGAGTCCTTTATCTGGTTTATAACCTTTATTATCTCCACCATAACTTGAGATGTAAGAGGTACTTCATTGTTGATTCTTTTCCCTTTAGGAACTTTCTTGCCATTGGTAGTAAAGATGGAAGCTGAACTTTGCAGGCCATAAGAGTTCAGTTTGTTCAAAGAAGATTGTAAACAATGAAGAGGGGAGTTGAGGGAGTTCTAGAAGAACTCTTTAAGTTAATTTAAGGAAAGTAATAAGACTCTATTAGCATAGAAATATTGAAACTTCTTGTGAACGTCTTCTTTGTGTGTGGTCAGAGGATTAGTAGAAAGAGTTTTTGACAGCTTATTTAATAATATGCATTAGTCAAAAAATATTTATTTAGCATAATGCCACTTGCATAATATTCATCAAAAAAATAAATAATTCAGTATATTGATGATATAAATAAATTATAAATCAATTTCTACTATATAATTTGATATAAATAAATTATCAATTAATTAATTTGACATTATTTGTTATATAATTTATATTATTTTTACTATATTTTATCAAAAATTTTCTCAAAAAATTGTTAGACATTTGTCAAAATTTCAATTTTGTCAAATGGTTATATATTTATTAAATTTTTAATTATATATTATTATTATTATTATTTTTTGTTCTCTATCAAGCTAGTTACATATGTTTTATTAAACATTTGTAAACTATACATATAATATGAGACACTAAAGCTTATTCTTTAACTAACTCACTCGTCTTGGTTGTTTTACCTTTCTAAGTGCAACTTTGAGAGTAATTTATCGCTCCATTAGGAGTTCAGGTAAATATCCTTCCAACTTCTAATATCATTGCCTGCAGATTACTACTGCAGATCACTCTTTTGAGTTCTGACAGAGATTAAAACCCAACTATTTCATCCCACACTTTACTTTATCTTTTATGACCTATTTGAGCATCACATTTTCTGATTCTTCTTCCTTTAATAGTACTTGATATGACTGATTTCCTGGTACCTTGGTACTATTTTTTTGCTTCTGTAGATGTATCGGCCTTTTGATCTTGTCACCTCTGTTGATTCCTAATGTCTGTTTCCATTCTATTATCTTTTCACATCTGACCTTCCAAATTTTCTTTCTGAAGTGGTTACGTGTTTTCTTCTGCATCTTCATTATCCATTTTCTTCTTCTTTATCGATTCTCTTTCCATAGCACTTCAAGTCTGCTATCTTATTCATTAGGTCTTTTTCAATCAGTCCCATACAGAAGCTGAGTATATCCCGACCAGTGTTTGAGATCCTTTTCACTAGTTGAGCTATTCTCTTATCCATTTCTTCTCTTTCCATTCTATCATCAACTGCCAGGCTTATCTCTTTTTCTACTGACTCCTTTTTCCTATCTACCAGTAGTTTGTTGAAACCTTGCATCATATCTTCCATACCTTTCTGCCAGGTTTCTTGCCACTGAGTTCTGTATGTTGAACATTCTAGCAAGTGTTCTATTATCTCTTCATACTATCCACATATAAGACATCTTACTTGCTTATATAAGTCTGGTCTTCTTGTGGTTAGCTTTGTTAATGTGGGTAGCTCGTCGCTAGTCATCTTAGCAAGAAAGCTTTTTCTTTGTGATCCTTTGAAAGAGATATTCCATATATGCCCATTATTCATTTGTTCCCAAACTAGGTCCCATGTGTGCCTGTACTGGTCTTGGATTTGATGTCCCCATTTTTTATCTATTCTATTTTGAGTTGTCCATTGGTATGTCATTATTTTGGCATTAGTTTTTTTAACAAACTGTCTTATTGGAGCATCCAGCACTATATCTTGCCATTTGATTACACTAATAATCTTAGGTGAATCCAGATCTTGTCATTCTATTGGTGGAAACTTTAACACTTCTTTGGCTAAAATATCTGTTTCCTCATTGTATTGAATGTTGGAGTATACTTTAACCTTGATAAGATTCAGATATAATTCTTTTTTCTTTACCAAGCTCAACATTCATACCCACAAGGAGCAATTTTGTTCTTTTAGCCATCTTTTATAGGTTTTTCCGGGATTCTCCTTTTCTATAGTTTTCCATTTGGAGATGCAAGCTTGACTGTCAGTGTGGATATTGATCTTGCTATTAATTAGTACTATTAATAGTATAGTGACTATCGCTACTAGTTCTGCTCTTGTGAACAAAGGCCAATCAGTTACCCCTGCTTGAAACTTGCTTTCTTTTCCTGCTTCTTCAATTTGTATCCATGCTACATCCATCTTCATATTTTCATTTCCATGATCGACAAGGGATCCATCTGAGTAAAAGGTCATTGGTTTATTGCTATTGTCCCCCTTGTTATGCTTGAGAATTTCGATCAGATGGGTTTGATATGCACCTTCTTTAATATTCTCTTTAATGAGCTTCTCCTTCCAGTTCTCTTTCTCTATTTCTTCTAGTTGCCTTCTATCACATTGTGTAGTTATTGAGTCTATATGAATTGTTCTACTTATTGATCCCTCTAGAGCTACCTTGGAACAAGGAATTTCTAAAAGTTGAGTTCTTCTTATAGATTTTCTAGTATTAAGATAAGGAACCATATATGTTTATTCTATGTTTGCTTCTACTATACATCGGTTTTCAGTCATAATCTCTTTTGGGCAGCCCTGGCATCGCATCAGATCTAATTCTACATTTTCCTTGGAGCTGTCACATTTGAAATAATCTATTTTAACATGTCTTTTGTTGTTACCTAGAATCAACTTTTCCCAAACAAGTTGTTGTTGCTGCTTGTTACTTTTGATAATCACTTAAAGTTTTTGTCTTTTATCAAGATTAAGATTGAGTACTGGATATTCTGGACTCCATTTTAACCAATCTTCTTTCCAA
>CAJVPT010004970.1:0-12742 GCA_910592055.1 Acaulospora colombiana | reverse complement strand
ATGAAATAGTTGTTTATATAACTATGTTATAAAATTTCTAAAATATATATTATAATAGGAATCTATAAATTCTTGGGCACAAAGATTTGTAAAAACTTTTAAAGATTTTCAGCTTCACAATTAAAACTTTTAAAATTACATTTATAAATATATCACATAGTCTTATCTATTCAAAAATATGTAGTTATAAATGGATTTACTTCAGATACCTATGAAGTCTTTACAAAAAATATGTTAAACAACTATATCATTTAAGTAATAAAAAAATATCGTGAATCAACTAATGCAAAAGGTAAGTTTATAATAAGATTAATAAATTTTAAAATATCTAATATTATTTTATATTATATAGAATCGAAGAAATTTAATAATCAATAAATTTTCGTAAAGCTCTAAGAACCTTTCAACAACTCCAAAATTATTTACATTTTCAAATAAACTTTGGAAATATGATTAAAAAAATTTAAACAGTACAATAATGAAATACTTCTAAAACTCTCAAATAATGATGAAACTTTTATACTAGAATTCAAAAATCTTGAAAACTCTTTAAAACTATATTTAATTCTTTAAATAGTTCTATAAATAATTTTATATTAATAATTTTTGAAACAGTTATAATAGAAAATAGTAGTATTATTTGGGCATTCAATAATTATTATAATATCTCATGGTTTAGTAATGTATTGGTTAAAATGAATTCTAAAGAACTTTGTAACTATATGATAGATAATGGGATCTATTATGAAAAAGTAAATATAATTGTTAAAAATATATTTATTAATTTGTTTTAAAACTAATATACTTTTAGGTTTTATTAATATTAAAGCTTAGTGAAATAATTCAAAGACCTTCACTTTGATTGGCATTAGTACAATAGTTTGATTTTAAATCGAAAAAAACTCTATATATATATAAATGCGCATATCTTAAATTAACAAATATATATAATTTAGTAAATATAGGAGCAATAGATAATATAGTTTATGTAATTCCAAGATTTGATAAATGTAATGAATATTTATTAAATAATTATTTATTTTAATATATATATTTTCACTTTGAATATTTTCAAAATTTTTTAAAATAAAAAATATTTGAAGTTTTTTATTATTAAAATCAATGAAATTATTTATGTTTTACAAATTTTTGAAAATTTTGAAAGATCTTTGGAGTTTTTTTCAAAAATTTCTAAAAAATTTTTAACAGGTAGAGATATCCAGAGTTTTCCATCAAAAAATTTCCTGATGCTATAATATTAGTGATACTAAATCAATAGCACTTATTAAAACCAATAGAAAAATTCTCACAAAAATCTTCAATACTAAGATGTAAATATTATTTATAATAATAAGATTATTTTAAGATCTTGTTATATAAACACAAAAAATCAGTACTTTCGAATCCATTACTATTATCAGATTATTAATAAATATATATTTTAATTTAAACAAGAGATATTGATAAGCATCATTTGATATTTTCAAGGTATATAATCTATCAGTTTGAATAATTTTAAAGCTACTTTGAACAGATTAAAAATTCCTCAAAAAACTATTGAATTAATATTAAACTTGATCCATAACAAATTACTTTAATTTATATATATTACAATTTAACAAATCTATTAGAAATATTCCAAGAACTGGATTAAGAAGAAACCATTATTCTATTTTTATAAGTAATATTTTATGATTCTGTAATCTCAAATATTTAACAATATCTATTATCAAATAATGAATATTTTATATATATTGACAATATTACTATTCTATCACAAAATTTTTATTATATTATAAAAGATTATAAATATATTTATATTATTCTTACAGCAACTCTTTTCTATTTGATAGTGGTGTATCAAGCACAGTCATAAAGTAAACAAATGAAAGAGATATATTCACAAGAAGGCTCCTTTGGAGCTCAAATAATCCTACCCAGCTGAACTATAATGAAGAAGACCTGGCCAGAGGGCAAACCAAACCCAGAAACTTTACACTTGAAACTTGAGAGCAGAAGCCCAAAGACAAACCAAAACTTCCAGAATCCAAGTTCTATCAAAACTGAATTACATGAATGTGTAGGAAGGAAAATAGCAGGAGGATAATGTCCTGCAACACACTGTATGAGAGAATGTTCTTGTGCAAATCTCATGGAGTAATTACTTGGAAGAAATAAGCTCCACAGCATCAAGCTCAGGCCTAGCATGAGATCTCAACCCAGAACTCCACAAACAAAATTCACCTCAACCCCTGACATAGCAACCTCCATATAGAAATGGTTGAGACAATCAGGAAGCTACGGATATCAGCATAGAGCTCAAGAATGACCTCACGACTAATGGAAATAATGAGGAATGGAGACAACAATTCTGTAGCAACCCCAGAGAGAAGAGCATAAGAAACAGGGCATATAAGCTGCGACTGCAGTCCCTCTTTACAGGAACATTAGATACAGACATGAAAGATTCAAACTCAACATCTCATATGATAAACTCTCCAAAAAAACAACACATCAAAAGCTAGCATATATATTCAAGGTTCTCAGTATCCCCAAAGGCATAATCAGCATATGCAGTGAAAAAATCAATAACCAGAAGTATATTACTGCCTTATTCAGTGATCAGTAATTAGCTGAGGATACAAGTAACACTCAACTACTCTAAACAGACAATCTCAAACTTGAACTCATGTCAAACACCCTACACAGAATTAACAAGGAAAATAGTGTCACAGCATGGGACATCTCCTGAACACAACAGTTCATGAGCTCCAACAACTCGTTGCCAAATATATTTAGATCAATAACATCACAGTATCTACATAACGCATATGACAATCTGTCACCGTCACCTTCATAAACACAACAGATAAAGAGAAACCACTCAACAATTGAAGTATACTATAAAAAGCAGACTCCATTAAAATCCTTGACTCCCAATGAAACCTATAACAGATGAAGAACAGAGGGAATTTCTCTGCCAAATTAATCTATCTATATAATCAACAATATATTAAAAGATACATATAAAAACAAAAAACCCTGCTATATGCTTTTTCAGGACATTAGCAAAGCATACGATGCAGCCAACATTAAAAGACTCACTTTAGCAATGGAAAAAATCAAAATTCCTTCAAAAATCATCAAACTTATAGAAGACACATTCATAAACAGATAAAACAAAATAATAACCTTCTTTGAAGACACAGATTCTTATATAGTGCAAGAAGGAATTGACCAAGGTGACATAATTTCCTTACTACTATAAAGAATATACCATGACCCCTTATCAGTCATATAAGCAAAATAAAAGGATATCAACTGACTAACTGGAAAAATAAGGAAGGCAATATCAATATCTCTATTGTAGTCTATATAGATGACACAACCTTCATAACACAAAATCGAGAGGACCTGGATCTAATAACTATTGCCAGTAGTTCCTTCTACCATCTCAATGACATCACTATAAATCCAATCAAATCAGATTTCCTAATTCTCAATGGGCCAAAAGAATCACTACTTTTTCAAGATCAACTGATACAACCCAGCACAAACATAGCAGCAGTCAGAGTCCTTGAGACATGGTATAAAGCAAAAGCAGGGAAAAAATACCAACAACATCTAATTGAACAGAAAGTCAAAACAATCTGCAACATAACCAAATGGAAGGAAATAACAGACAAGATATACTGATATGTCATAAACAGTGTCCTGTTTATGCAAATTGAATATTTGACACGACATGACATTAACAAAAGTAGAAGTTATCAAGATATATACTCTAATCAGAAAAAACTTCAAATGAAGGATTAAGCTGGTAGCAACATGCCCCACTTCAATAATATACTCACTCACAATATACAACATCATGGAAATGTACTCAAGATTATATTAGAAATTTGCAGCAAATTTATAGGAACTATACTACAGTAACAATACAGTAGAAAGAGTTATAAGACAGAATTAACCAACTTCAATAGATAGTATAGCAGGACAAAAGTATCTTAGAAAACTGTCCAGAAGTTCATAAACCAACACACAACTATCTACAGAATAGTCTCAGAATGATCCAAGAATTCAATATCCATATTATATGCTCTGAAGATATGATTAACAAGTTTTAAGAAATACACATTGAACTTTTTATAGACTCTGAATGGATACACAAACATCGATTCCATCTCAGAATGCACAAGATATCATATATCAATAAAATTCTGGACACTTTCCAAATGAAAACAATCGACTGGCATCAAATAGGACTAATCAGTAACAAGACAAATAAGAGGAAGGAATCAAGCTGGTACAAGGAACTCAGGACTACAATCGATAATGCACTACAACAAGGAATGATCACACCAGAATATAATCTAAATGCCCAAATCCAGATGGTCCACAATGACTATAATAGTTTCAAATAGTACATCTCTCAAGTAAACAATAATCTGATAATAAAAAAGGTAGTAAGTAAATTATATCATGAGATAAAGATCAGACATTACAATCAACCAACTCCTCACTGATGGAACCATGCAAAGGATACAATCTAACAATCACAAAGGACAAAAAAGGGAACAACTGCTACATCAAAATCTCAAAACACACTGTAGCTGCTACCCCAATGATCAAAACATTTATTTTCAACTGCTCCAATAACCCCACAACTAGCCATCAGATATGACACTCACAAATATCACTGAGCAGTATTGAAAGATGGTGGAACATGCCAAATGAAAAGATAGAAACAGTAAAAATCTCTAGCTGGCAAACAAATATCAACTTCTGAAACTACTACTCCAAATGTATGACATAATAATAAGAAAATGCAACAAAATTACTAAAATACTCAAAGACAAAATATCTCTTCTAATCCACATGAATGGAGCTTTCAACAAATCAACAAACCAGCAAGTGATTGGAACTGTTATAATCTTTACCTGTGAAAACAAAACAATACACAGCCTAAATCTCAAAGTTAAAAGTCAAGCATCAGAATTTAGAGCTGAAATTATAGCTGCAATTATCGCAATGGCAGTCGCAGAATATAACAAACAAATAACTATCTTTACAGACTTTCAACTTATAATCCAGAATATAGAAAAACTCATCAAAAGGGTCTAATATACAAAATAGAAGAAGTGCAACTCATATCTAACATAAATGTAATCACAGAATAGCTTTACCAACACATCACATAATAGAAGATATCTAGCAAGGACAAAGATCCAATATACATTCAAGCACATATACTAGTACAAAAAGCACTCAAAAATCATGTGACAGAATATCCTTTAATACTCATAGCATAAACCTTCAACCAAAAACTACTAAGCTTCCATTTTAATAAAAGAATAGAGATACCAAAACTGATTCGTAAGACAATCAAATTAATCCAACAGGCTTTGCACACCTCCAACTGGATCAATCTAAAACAAAATCCAATATTAACTTCACAAATTAGAAAAGAAATCAACTGGAAGCTGAGTCTCAGAAATATCCACCCTATAGTGATAACCTCAGACCATACTAACTGATGGGATCATGTCCAACAGACATTTACAATAAAACTTTGGAATCAGGAACTACCTATAATACACATAATATACAAAAGGTCTCCTGATACATACAAGAATAATCAATGCCCCAGCTGCTCAAATGATGAAAACAATAAATACTCCTTATCTGCAAGCACCATGGCATAGACATTTATGAAGAAATCAACAAGTGCATTATCAAAGAGATAAAAAACAAAAAAAAACCAATTATTACCATACAGACATCCCATAAGCGATACATATGAATATACAACAACTAAAAGTACTAATTTTTAGAGAAGGGATTATCAGGATTCTGAATGACCTCATTATAGACAAGCTAGATTGAGACAAGCTGGTGGACATGATCAAGTCAATCATCAAATACATCAGATTCATAACATACTACATCTGGCTAGACAGATGCCACAGAATGAAAAGTTGAAAGAAAACTCAATGTATAATCAACAAAACCAAGAAACAAAAATAGAAACAATGCAAATCCTAATATCAAAAGGAGACACAATTACAAAACAATACAAAATTCAAAATGACATGTTGGAAAAAATAATCTTGGGAATACAAACCTTCTTTCAAATCTTAATATAAGGTGCTAATAAAGCCTAGGTACATTAGTTTTTTATAACAAAAGCAACATGCCATAAGAGGTTCTTTATTAATCAATTAGCTTTTAGTAACATAGTAACATAGAGCATATAGAAAATAAATCTGTAAAATCACTTTACTGAATGAAGTAATATGTTTTGATATTATACTAATAAAGTAGGCCTATTTTACCTTTAAAAAAAATTATATTATTCTTACAAATGAATCATATTATATACAATAAAGCAAAAACTAAAACAATTATTAATTATTCAAGTAAAAGTTGTAAATGAAAAAAAGATCTCAATATGAAAATATCAAAATCTTCACAAAACTATATAATCAAAAACTCAGATATTTTAAAATATATTTATCTGACAGATTATCAAATATGTTAATCAAGCAGACATGTGGATCAATAGTGCAGTGGGTGCACTCACAAGTTACCATCCACGAGTTACTGATTCAATCTCACTTGAGAACAGTTCTTGTAATATAGGTTATATTATACAAGATATATACTTATCATCATATATATCTTTATATTCATAAAAATCTATAGATTTCTATTATCTGACCACAGTTAAAATAGGTTACTCAAGTCTTGACTAGTTTTAGTGTTAAGGAAACCTTTTATCAATTTGCTACCTAGAATATGTAGAATTCAAAGACAAATCAAGAAAGAATGCAGATTAGCTCAAGCCTCTTAATAGATATGGGAAGGATATTTACCTCTTGTCAAAATTACACCCTATGGAAGATAAGGGAGATTTCAGTCATTTGTACCGATCAAAATATAACAGGTTATAGCAATAATTAATAGATGATCTCTATGGTTATAAAACCAATGGCTATCAAAGAGGACAGCTATTATGAAGGCTGGTAGTTTGCATCAGTGCCATGTTAAGAACTATAGGAATGGATTAGAAATTTGAGAGAAGTAATTCAAAAAGTAATAACTAAGGAAAACCACCATAAACAGCTTGCAAAAGTGATTAAAAAATGAGGCAATGGAATACTATATGCTGTTGAATTATATAATACTATTGAATTGTCTGGATATCAAAAACATGATCAAAAAAATATATTATCTAAGTTTCAATAAGCTTGCAAAAGACTTACACATGGTAGAGATTATCTATAGTATCTATGATTATCAAGTAGTAAACAAAATTTTTACTAAAAAACACAAAACACAAGCACCTTGAAGATTAACAATAAGAAGTCCATGGTGGATCTTCAGAATACTATAGTCCCAAGTAGAGCAGGGCAACTGACAAAAATAATACTACTATGTGTTAAAATTGACAGATTTAGTTAGGATATGTAGTTTAATTAAGGTTATATAAATTACTTATGTAATCTAATACTACTGAATATTCAATAAAGTTTGTCCTATCAATTGAACTAGTTAAAAAAAATATATTAACTAAGCAAAAAACTTATTCATCAAAATCAATAAGTATATAGTGTCATGGGCTATCCCGGTGAGTTCATTGCTAATCCGTAGCACCTTGCATAATCCAGACTTCTCACGAATACTCACAAATGACACAAAGAAGAGAACACCTCCTATAAAGAACACTTAGGGAAGGCAGAGGCGTGGTGATTGACTTGGCCGAAGGTAAGTGTCTCTTTATTGTATTCTGTTTCTTTGATATATCACTAACTCTTATCTCTATTCTCAATAAGGACAGTTTTTTCGTCTTTTCGGTATACATTGGTAAGCTATTTATACTTTTCTATCTAACAATAGCTATCTACTTTATAATCAGTTATACTAACCCTAAGCTTTGCTAAACTTTTTATACTTTTCAGATACACACAGTTCCCTTATCAGTACTTGAGCCTTATCTATAGTTTCTTACCTTGCGACACTCAATCTTTCATGCCAGACTTTTGGGTTTTTTGATTCTAGACCATTACACATAAATCACATAACTCACGTGACCCATAATAATAGATACCCTCAAAAATCAGAAATCATAGAATAATTCTATAATCAAACAAGTATTGCATTGAATAATTCCATCCCAAGTAGAATATACATTACAAATAGTATCTCTAAATAAATAAGATACTTTAAAATTTCAATTTAAATTTAACAAGATAATTAAAAGAAAACTTGATCTAGAATAAATAATCACAAACAAAGTAATCTTCTCTGCTATTAAATTAAAATTCAAATTTCTAACGGATCAAAAGTTCCTAATACTAATAAAACTGTTGCAAATATACTAACAAATCTATAAATATTTTTTTTTACCTAACAAGAAATCAAATTAATACAAGTAAGCAACAATATTTGGATCTATCCTATTTATCAACTATACTACTTTAAATCTTCCTGAATTACAGAATCTACATTTGTGGTTTCTAAATATAGAATCAAACTATATCCATATTCTTGCTAGTTTATTCACAAGAAATCAGACTTATCAATAGGACTACATATATGAATTAATAAAAATATCACTTTATATCTTTACAGATATAATATCAAAACAATTAGGCAATATTTAATATATAATAGTTAGAAATTCAACACTTGGAATGAATTTTAAATGAAAATGGGAAAAGTAAATATAGAACCCATATCAAAATAGTTAAGCAAACTTTGCAATATTTTATAATTCATTACAAAAAACTTACCCTCCTTTCTTAATTCCAACTCCTTATTCTAATGCTTAAAGATATAATAAACTTGTTTTTCTAAAAACCTGAAAAAACTATAAATCTCAAGAAATTATTAAAGAATATTATTATATACTTAATTATTTAGAAAGTCAATTCATCCTTTGACCTGTTCAATCGACCTTACCAAAAAAATTATTTTTAATTAGTATAAGATCTAGTGCATAAAAAGAAAAACAATGTATTATATCTTTTAAATAATTTAAGAGAATCAGAATCAAATACTAGCCTTATATCTTTTGACAGCATTATAGTTTCAATTATATTATATTATTCTTCTTTTAAATTCAAACAATCAATATTTTTAGCAAAGAAATCCTTAACAATATTGAAGTCATAACCAATGATCATTTTCAACCTTTTGAATATAAATCTCAATCAAATAATAAGTTCTGGACTATAATCACAAATATTTTACAATTTACAAATGTGATTTCAAATATTAAATGTGAATTAACAACATTTTTAAATTTAAATAATATAATATTCCAATAGAAAATCAAGATTCAGACCTGTGGGTCCATAGCATAGTGGTAGTGCTCCCAGGTTGCAATTACTAGGTCCAAAGTTCAATACACATGTGGGTTAAGTAAAAATACCACTTCATAATAAATTCAGTACTTCATTGGATGACAGTGAATGTCATTGGACATAGACCTAGTTATCTTACTGATAGCTGAAATGGAAGAATCTGCCGCCATACAATATCACTTGTAGCTGATCTTTACTGGATCAGGCTGGTCTACAAGTGTTGTAAGACAATCAGTATTTTATCAGTATCCTGATAAGGTGGAGGAGGACGAAGCTGATCTTGCGGTCAACCAGAATGAAGACTGGATTAGTGCCAGGTACCTTAATAATCTTAATGACCACAAGAAGTTGTTGCAAGTCAGGAAGGTTGAAGTTTTGAAGAAAGTAAATATTGTACTGGTGAAATGCTTAAAAACATGGCCAGTTGCTGTGGCTTATCATTAAAAGTTCTTGGTGGGAGAAGAAATCTGCAAACCATGCCGAAGTTCCAAATTTGGGAACAGGTTAGAGCAAACGCAATGGTTTGATAACTAGATTACTCTATAAAAGTATTCTAAAAAAAAATTAAGAAAGTATTGTGTGGTTTCCCTTAATGGGCTAGTTATTATATATAGTATGTAATACATTTACTATGTATAAAATCATCATATGTAGACATTATTTCTAAGTAAATAAAAACTATAAAATAGAATCAAATAAAACTATCCCTAAATAAAATAAAGAGATATTTATGAATTGAACACAATGAACAAGTAGACTGCCTGGTACAGATTGATAGATGGAAAGGAATAAGACCGACTGAGAAAATGATTGAGATTCTAAGAACACAACATGGTCCCTTAGATATAGTTTCTCAATGGAACAACATTTCCACAGAAATCTTCATAAAAATAATCATAAAAAAGCTTACCCAAACAATTCACCTAGCTAAATAAAGACTCTTCAATCAAACAAGATACAATTACAATGAAAAAATAGTAAAAGAAATACACTGGCAGACAACCATCACCCTACTACAACCAATCAAAATAAGTAACCACCACACTGACTAGGAAGATCAAAAACTTAGAAAATTCTATCTCAGTATTTGGAATTATGAACTGCCAACCAAAAGCCAATTATATGCTAGAATTCCTTCCCTATATAAGGACAACAAATACTTCAAATGTTACGAACCAGAGACTAGCATACATCTATTCATCTGCAATCAATTTAGATCCAAAACAGAAGAGTTCCTAATTAATACTATAACTATCTATGTCAAAAGTTACATAACACAAGAAGAAGGAAAGAATTTTGAAAGCAAATTTACAAGCAAAATGAACCGGAGATACAAAGAGTACTTAATAGCAAGCATCAGAGATGTCTTCTTCAAAGAACTAGTCTCTCATATCCAAATTATCATCTCAGATAGACTGAACAGAAAGATCTGTCTCACTCAAATACGTACTGACATAATCAATTTTCTATACAAAATATGGACAGAAAGATATAAAACATTCCAGAAGTGAAAGGCCACCATGGGCATCACAAGAAAGAAAGAGAAACAAGCAAAATACGAGTCCAAAAAGAAAGATTCATCATTCAGTTTGAGGAAAAGACATATAAAAGATTAATATGTTAGTTTGATCAATGACTTTATAGACCAGTGGCTTACAAATATTATAGACAACTCCTTTATCTTTGAAATTTATTTTAGCACTAGCCCAGCCTTGACAGGTTAGCCCTCTCACTAGGAGTGACAACAAGTCGCAAGGTGAGTATCTCTATAAAAAGAGTTCTCTATTGAGTTTTATTTAATAAAAAATAGGTAGTAAGTTCTAGGGTAGCCTTCCTATGTAATTTTGCTACAAATATACAAATAAAACAAGACTGAGCCAATGTTAAAAAAAAAAAAAAAATCAAGATTCTGCACAATTACAGTATTTTATAAAATTGTTTATAAAATAATACTTTTCAAGAAACAATTTTTTTTACTTTCAATAAACTAAAAAAAAACCTATTAAAACCCTTACTCTGTTCATAAATACAATCTATTTCTTAAATTTTCTCTAAATGTTTTTATTTTTCTTTACTTTTAAACTTTTAAGTTGGCATCTCAATAATATACTGAATTAAATTAATAAATTATTACAATAATTCATTTTTACTAAGCCAAAGCCAGTCCTATATATCTAAATCTATAGACATTTTAGAATATTATCTACTAGAAAAGATTAATAAAGAATACTGAAAAAAAGACAGATTTAAGTTCAAATCTTTAGGAATATTTAAAAAAATATTCTCTTCAACTCACTTCTACTAGATCAAAACTTCAAAAAGTTATTCTAACTCATATCCAAACTTCAAATATCTAAGATACAAATGTCAAGTTGAAAATTAAATATATATCTTTACCTGCTTAGAAAGAAAAGAAATAATCAGTAAAAAATTAGCAAACTTAACAAGATCTTATCTCATTATTCTATAGAGAACATTAAAAAACTTAACAAATCTATCAAACTCTTTTCTATTACAACAAAAGGACACTTATTGGTAGATATGACTCTTAATATCTCAAATTAGTTTTTAAACTTGTTATAGAAAGTCAAATACAAAATTTAATTGTTGAATAAGGTTTTAAAAATCTTATACAAAATTTGAATATAAAAATCACAAATAGCAAATACATCTTTTACAACTGGAATAAAGTGAAAGACTACTAAAGTTAAATCTAATAAAGGCTCAGTAATTCAAGACTTACTAACAATCAATAATAAAATATTCAATAACTTTACTAATCCTCAAAATTTTTTTCCTCAATAATATTATTGTTTTCAGATAAGTATTAGCTATTTGACTCTTTTATAATATACCTGATCATTGACCAGTAATATGTTATTATAGGAAAATTGCAATAAGCTATAGTTAATTTATATATGTAAAAACTATTACTGTCATGTTAATAAATTAATTTTCTAATAAAATTCATATTTATTGCTCATTTGCAATAAAAAAAAAGATGAAAATTATGACTAAAAATAACTATTAATGGCATTAGGGACTAATTTTTATCACAGCACCAGAAGGGAATCAATTACTATATATTGTATACAGACAACTAGACCCCAGAGCTTTGGAGGAATTAATACAAATCTATAATGAAATATTAATAAAGAGAAAATATCAAAGAAGTGTTATTAATTTTTTTTTTTTTTGTGGGCTCAGCCTCCAGTTGATCTTTATTTAACTTTTACTTAAATATTACATGTTGTGATAAAAATAGCATCTACTACTATTGGATAGTTATTTTTAGTTATGATCTTCATTCTATTTCCATTTTTATCTATTTATTTATAATTATTTCTTTGATATTCTTTGATATTCTTATTGGT
>CAJVPT010004969.1:0-12746 GCA_910592055.1 Acaulospora colombiana | reverse complement strand
ACATTCTCTATTCTTGAAAAGATTGATGAGCAGCTGTCTCATTACTAATGGAATTTGAATTCTTGACATTGCCTTTTCCAATATTTCAAGACTAATAGTGTCATAGACTTTTGCCATGTCTTGAAAAAGTACCCATAATTCTTTTCTTTTTTCTCTAACCTCTTCACATATACTATTCAAAAGTTGGATAGGTTCAGCAGTACTCTCTCCCTGTAAATTGGCAAAGTTTGGTCCTTGCAAGATATCATGCTTTGCAAAGATAGTTGCCAAGTGCTTATTCACTATTTTGGTAAAGCAAAATCTCACTTTTCCTAGTAACACAATTGATCTAGTATTTCCAAGCTCACAGTGCCATGGTTTAGGCTTGGGTATCTCATTCATGCAAATATAGCTCAGCCGAAGGTAGGCTCACGCCATTACTCCATATATTGGCATTTTGTTATACTGTATATGGCAACATTTTTTATGGAACAGGTTTGAAGATTTCAATCGTAGATTCCATTGATAAAGGTAAGGTTCCTCTATCGAATTTCGGGTTGGGTGGATATATAAATATAAGTAGGTTTTAGCATCTCGTACCAGCAGGCTAAGAAAAGTTATTTCTTACCTTCCCAAATTTTTCAAAGGTATGTATAAGTCTGGGTTTTATCCATTTCTTATATATTTTTTATGATAATGGATTCATATATGAAATTCCACTCACTATTGGTTTTTATTTTATTTACGTAGTAGGAAACGTAAAAATGGCTACTATTAGCTATCGTGTTCATACTGACCACATTGTTATGATTCGTTCTATTGATGAAACCGTAGAAAGCCTCAAAGAAAAAATTAAACAGCACGTTGAATATAACGCTTTTGATCTCTATATGAATGATGTTTCTCGAAATCAAAGAATATATATGGAACCAATAAATCGGATTTCTCAATATATTAACAGTAATTTTAATAATCCCGGAGAAAAAATCCATATCCTCGTATATCATAGACCTTAATTGGATTTTTTTTATCGGATCTCACCTGTGAACTTCCATACATTCGAACCATGTAACAGTGATATGTATTTTCGCAAATTTCTTTTTGTATCTGCCTTAATACAGGCAATGTTTTTCGTTTCGTAATAAATCAATAACAGTTACATACCTCTGAAACGTGACGCATTTTTTTTCAAGTGTTACTATTACCACCAATTATAACAAGTAACGGAAGAGATGTAAATGACAAGAGATTTTATTAGCAAATATAAATATAATTATACTATCATTAGGACTAAATGATAACTCTTAATTAAGTAAAGAATTTATAACTATAACTATTTTACTACTACTTGTCATATCTGATATAAAAATAAAATACGAGAAAAAATTAGGATTAAATTTATTAAATTTAGAATAAAAATGAATAAATGAGCATTATATTAATATTTAAGGGTGATAATATTTTGCTTTTTCAATTGCAGTTTCGATTCTTTTGTGCAATCTTTTAGCGATTGTTTTTACTTTATGTACATCTTCTACATATGCATCATTCCATGCCGGAAAAGATTTTGGTATTGGTAAATTATCCTTTTTTGCGGCGATTGGTAATTCCTTTTCAAAGCTTTTGAAATGTGTTTCGTATTCATCAGTGATCGTGTTCAACTTTTTCAAAAGTTTAGCATAGATGCCGTTACGTTGTACCGCAATAGATTTTAGATGGGATCCTACTTTTTCTTCAGGAGCTCTGGGAGTTGCGGGAGATGTATGAACCATAACAATGGCAAATACCAAAAAAATGAATAAATTTGATATGAATTTCATGATTGTTTAAAGGCAAAGAAAAGTGAGAGAGAAATTCTTGTGTGGAAAATAAAGATATTAAATGAATTTAATGAATTTATTTAATATTAAAGGTTGATAATAAACTGTGAAGGTAAGAATTTAGACATATTTATATAAAAATTGTTATCTTTAAATGCCAAACCAATATGAATATATTCATCATACTGACAACCAAGTTCGACTGATAATTTTCATTGTAATTGATTTCAAGTAAGAGGTTGAATAAAATTTTAATAATGACTGGCGGTTTATCGCCGTTTTCAAAATGAAGCATGCGAATGTTGAAAGAATATTTTACATAAAAAAATGGCTTAAAATCTGGGTAATCCGAGTCAGTTTCAAAAAAAAAAAAAACGTGATTTACATAAAGATCACGCCATTTTGTAAGCAGCATTATCATAAGAGGATCGTCAGAGAATGGGAACCTATTTAGATTACAATTCAACACATCCTGTATTTAATCAACAGTTAATTAATTATTATTATTAACATTTATCTGGGTAATTGTTTTTGAAGGCGACAAAAACGCTAGTTAGATAATATAAATTTCGGGATACAATTATAGGGACTGAAAACTCCCTGCCCGCCTTCGAAAAGAATCACCCATCTCTATCAGAGTTTATATCCGTGATTTTCTGATAAAAGGAGCAACTTCGATAATTTCCATTTTCGTGGTTATAAATCCCGTGAATAAGAATAATGTGGAATATTAAATGGACAATTATTTTTGAAGACGAACAAAATATTAAGCATGATTTTTTCGGTTCCCGTTTTGGATAATACGCATATAATGCAAATTTTAGGAACACAATTATAGGGTCCGAAAAATCCCTGTCCGCGTTCGAAAATAATTACCCAAATCAGGGGAAATTTTTTTATAGGCGTTCTTTTCAGCTGTAATTGAACTGGTTCCATATTAGTTACTAATTATAGAACAGTAATCCCGACCCCGCTTCTAAAAATAGATTTTATTTATCACCGGTGTCACCCCCTGTGTATTATTCTTAGCTTTTTTTTTCAATTAGGAACTCGTTCTCCTTTTCATAAAGGCATATATGTCTTCATAGAACCTTTGGTCTCATACCTCCTTAACAACGTGAAAAGGGTAATCGGCATAATTGTAGAGTTGTTGAAGGATCGGGTTAGTGTAGATAGTTTCCCGACTAGCAAGAGGGCTAGGATCAAAAAAATTATCAAAAAATAATATGTATCACGGGCTACGTCCCGATCTTGTATTTATTTTTGCATTTAATAATAAAAAATTTTCGTGGCATTTTTCTGAGACCGCGCGGTCCCGGAAATCTGGTGACTTTATAACCTATTTCTCTTGGTCAAATGCCACAAGTCTCTATGTATATTTATATATAATAGCTAACTTTGAATATTTCACTTCTCGTATAAAGTTTATCAATCATGGCATCCGAGCTTGAAGTATTGAAACAGCGTATCATTGAACTTGAGGCTAAGAATGCCGAGCTTGGGGCAGAAAAAGCTGAACTTTTAAAGCGGATTATGGAGGAGAATACTAGACGTGATATTATCACCTTCACGAATCAGAAATTCCTGTCCAGCAATCGGACCCTTCTATCGTGGCGAAATTTGTAGAGTCTTTATTAATATTACGAAATATTCTAATTGTTAACATGACTTTGCTATATAATGCATCCCTACCTAGATCTAGTCGAAATATGGGTGATTATTTTCGAAGGCGGACAGGGAGTTTTCAGTCCCTATAATTGTATCCCGAGATTTATATTATCTACGCATTGTTTAAAAATAGGGGCCGAAAAATCCCAACTAGCGTTTTTGTCGCCTTCAAAAACAATTACCCATATAGAGGATGGTTCAACAGTATCTTCCCCGCATCATGCATAATGTTTTGTTTAGACCGATGTAATTTATTTTTTACCGTATCAATAAATATATTCTCAGATTGCGCGAGTCTCTCCCTCACGTGACAGAAATTTCGATTATATGATTTTGGGTTACCTATCCATCCGATAAACTTTTCTTTCCATAGGAATCTGCGGAATATAAAGTATAATAAATTAGATAACGCACGATATACTGTATGCGTTAGCGTTTCAGTCATTATTCATAATCGATACGTATTTTAACCATTATAAGAAGCGGCGATTGGCGCATTTCCCAATTGGCTGATCGACTTATAAATACCTACCAGATTACGTTCACCTACCTCACTTCTTTTTTTCTACAAAAGTCAGCTATTCCACTGAGTAGGACCATCGGCTCTAGGAATAGAATCCTAACGGCTCGTCGGATAGCGTTGCTTTTATACGTTTCTGCCTATTAATTAATACACAAGAGTTACAGTATATTCTGGGTCGTTATAAAGAAGCAATGGACGCGTCTATCAGTAAACGAAACGGGTCCACCCCTTCAAAGGCATATACTGTAAACGAAACCTACGCAAGAAGTTAGTACGATATGCAAAAAAAGCGGAACTTAGGAATTCCACCAAAGAGACAATAAATAAAGAAAGTACCTCTACCCAGATAAAGTGAGTATATTGTCAGAGGGATTATTACAGAGTAATGAGGCTTTGCCTCTATTTTTTATGGTACGATATAAGGTGGGGCTTGAAGAATAGGGGCAGTCATCGCCTTTCGAGGCAAGTCTTGGGGCTGATTGAACCCTCCCATGCAAAGCTCTTACTTTATTTTTATGGGGCGAGATCGTCAGATTATTATTGTCTATTGGCAAGGAGAGGAAGATCCAGACAAGCTCCCCGGAGTTTAAACTACCAAGCTAATAGGCGAGAAGTAATCTGCTTGTATATCCACCTCCAGACCTTTTTATACACGTTTATAGGAGTCTTTGGATCTTATTGTAATCTATTAAGGTCTAATTAATTAGTTTTTTTTAAGCATAAGACACAGATAGAGACTCGTAAATCTACAAAAGAAGAGACTCGTAATTATATTCGATCAAGATGGATTTCCGAGGACTTCGACGCAGAGGATCTTAAATCGACTAATATATCGCAGTCCGTCACATTAATCAGTCCAAAGTCCACATTTGTATAGAAATTCGTAGAAAAAAGATATCAAAGGTGGATCATTAAAAAGCCAAACCTCGACGATAGTGGCAACTCTTTAGCCTTTAGCCGGTTCACGCCAATACCACCACGATACTTGGAACTATTAGATTCTGAGATTTTTTGCGAGACGGCTCCTTTAGATTCAACGACTTCAGAATTATGGAAAAAGTTTGGAGAGTGGGCAGGTTTCGAGAAGGTACCTAATTTTAAAAAGAAATTTAAACATCACTGCCGTCGCTTATGGACAAAAACGAAGCACGCGTATAAACTACAAGTGGAGACTCAAAGGAACCCTCCAGAACTTTACGATATTCCAGAAGGGTTTCCTACGACATCCTGATGACAAACTTTTTATCGCAGATGAGACGTCGAAGAAGGTTGCGGGTGGTGTTAATCTCGATGGTTTCAAATACGTCTATCAAAAACCTCAGTGTTTTAAAAATGCTGTTGGTGAAACAGATTGATTTCTTTGACCTCAATAACCCCTTAATCACGAAAACTGCGCAAGTGGTAGTAGATCAATACTATAACCACACTCTTAACAACTCTCCACATTGGTCCAATCAATTTACTAAGAACCTGATAGAGCATTTCGGCTGTTTCACTGACAGCAATAACGAACCATATAACACCACGAACACCGCTTATACCCACTGTCAAGAGCATCAGAAATGCGTCCATGATTTGATTCGGGGGCTTCAACCATTATCAAGTGCTGTTAACGAGTATATTAATATTACCTATCCAGCATTATACGCAAAAATGAAAAAACTCGATCTAGGCCCTAACGTCCCCAAATCTTTTGGAGCCTTTCCAACTGTCGGTATAAACTTTAACTCAATCTGCCAGTTCCATCGAGATCTTAAAGATCATCGCAATACATTATGTGTAGTCTGCCCTCTTGGAACATTCGAAGGTGGACATCTAGCATTTCCCGAGATAAAGCTGTCGTTTAAGGTAAAGCAAAGACAAGCGATCGCTTTCCGGTCGCACCTTTTAATTCATGGGAACCTTCCAATAACGGCTGGGTCGAGGCATAGCATTGTCTTCTATATACACGACACCGTTATAAAGCAAAAACGGAAATTTAGCTCTCTTTTCGATGATGGAAATTTAGATACATCAGAAATTCTAGACAATACCCAATCGATCGTAGATGGTCTTAGCATTACTGACTCTGTTATAAAACATGACAAGAAACTGCCGAAATACTCACTTCCTAGATTAGGCACCTCGAAATTCCTCAAAACTAAAGAATCACCGGCGAAGTTATATTGGTAAGTATAATTACTGTTTTTTTTATATAGTCTCTTTATAGCGGGCTAGTGTATCTGGTACATATTCACGAACAGTTCATAATATATATTTCTCTCAGATTTAGAGCCTGCGAGACGAGGGTCACCAGCTAAGTATAGATCAAAGATACCGAGTTCTACCCATAAAAAAAATGAATGATGACATGGATAGTGTGTATAGTTTATATAGCAGAAATGTATCGATTTTCCTATGTAAATATATCAATGATATTATAAAATAAATAAAAATTTCTTTTGTAAATATATCAATTACTCCATAAGTATAATGATTATGTATATGTTATCATTCGTATTTGAAATGATTTGTTATATCTATTTCATATAATTATGCCTTAATACCTATTCAAATATCATTTATAAAATATAATGAATATGACACTCTTATAGAGATGCTTCAAGAATCAAATATGCACTAAAATTGAATCATATTATTCTAGAGTATACTGTATAGTTATTAAATCAAATAGGTTCAAATTCTTAAATCCGATATAATCGCATAATATCATAATTAATAAATAAGTCGTAAAATGGTTAAGTAAATTACGTGGAACCAATTGTACTGATGCTGAATGGGATGAATATGTAAAGTTGCCACAAATTCATGATAATGAAATTCCTAGTGAGTGGATGAAACGGATTTGTGAACGTCTTACATATTTTAGAGAAAATAATCTTTTACCGAATCAGAGTAAAAAATATCTTGAAGCTAGGAAATTAATACGATTTCCAAATGGTACTTCATATGCTCCTGAAATCGGAATAGCAATATGTTTCTCTTGTGATCAATTAGTATATATTGGACAAAGAACGAAGAATATGGGAAATTATAATCATATAGGAATAGAAAAACATTGGAAATTTTCATGTACAGGTAATATCTTTTGTGATACAAGTTATGAAGAATATATGAAAATTAAGCAAAAAACTAATTCTACGTATAATTTTGATGATGAATATAAATTACACAGATATGGTTTGTGGATGTCTAATGCAATCAGAAAGATCAAACGTATTAGAGAAGCTGTATTAATATAACAATATTTATTTATTTGTTTATCTGATTTATATTTATATATCCATTTAAGAAAATTTATACCTTTTTTTTTTTATGCATCAGTTGGTTTGCTTTTTATTCTTTTGTCGCAATTTTATTTCTTTCTTATGTAAATAACTATTAATGACAATTGATGCATTTATCGAGAATTTGTAACAAATTTAAAAAAGTTTAACAATGCAGTTACCTATTGATTCTCTATTATCTATTCCACACACATCTCGCAACTGATCGCTTTCCCTCTTCATACTCCATGTACGTCTCAATACCACAAACCACATAATGACAATAATCAATAAGGTAAGTAATATATATGCCGATAACTGTGACATCAAAGTACTTGCCACAATAGGTATTGCTTCTATTCCTCCTACCGAAATCTGCGGATATGAATTTATATGTGTGTCTAGCATAATATCTTTACTAGTTTCAGATGCGTTAGTATCCTCACTTTGTGAGTCACTTACCTTGGATATAGGGATGATGGAGTCATCATCATAAGTCTGAATATTATTGCTAGGCAAGCTTGAGAGGGTATCACCATGGTGGTATGGGACTTCATTCCTATCATCGATTTTTTCGATATCTTCCACATTTTTTCTGCATACTAGATACTGACTAAGATTATTGGGATTTGATATATAACTTTGTTTCTTGCTTTGCGTATTTTTTTCATCATCCCCACCAACTATGGGTTTTGATACATATTCCGATTTTAGACTCTCCAGCTCATTAACTTTCGATACCAATTTACTTTTTATATCTACCAATTCAGACTTGAGAGACGTGATCTCAGAATCTTTTTTTAATATCTCTTCCTGAGTTGAAACAGCGTCATTCTGAGCTGAAGCCAACTCATCTTCCAATACCTTGATTACAGACTCAAGTGATTTGATTGTCTTTAACTTTATATCATTTTCAGCTTTGTACTTGGCATGCGAAATCTGTGATTGAGAAAGCTGGGATGAAAGGTCAGTATTGTCAACTTTCAATCGTTTGATCTCATTGACAAGTTGTATGCCATCAGTACGAATTTGCTGGTTATTCAAATTAACCCATTTTAAATCCTGATCCCATTGCTCCCTCTCCCGATCCCACTTCTTATTTTGTTTTAATTGATCGGCTCTCAATAATTCATTGCAAGCATTTAGATTGGATATAATTTTTGTAGCGTAACGCAATTCTTCATTAATATCCATAACAATAGTTAAAAATAAATTGTAAATTATATTCGAATAAAATAAACAAAGCTAAATATATATGTATGTTAGACTTAATATATCATTTAGGATAAATGTAAAAAATGGAATACATATACTGTATATACTATTAAATGTTTGTATTAACTGAATATCAGACTTGTATATTTGATGTATTATATTTTTTCAATTTATTTTATATTTTCCATTGGATATAAATATCTTATATTTTTAAATCAACAAAAAGAACAAAGTATTAATCACTATGGTTAGAGTACGTATGAAATGTGATGCACTCCCATTTACAGCCAAAGATTATTCTTATATTATGGAATGTTGTGATATAAAACCAAGGTATAAAATTTTATATAAGTTGTTAGATAAGTATAAAACGTCAACAAAACGTATTTATCAGATTTGGAGGGGGGTAGAAGCTAATAGAGTTTTATGGGATCAGCCTATACCATACTCATATGACGATGTCTCTAATTTTACGTCCCCAACATTCCAAAATATTAAGTGTCAGTGGTAAAGTCAAAGTCACGAGTCTTCAACTCAAGACACTAGCTCCACTAATATACCCAATTCCTCCATGAATGTCCTTCATATAGAGTCCAAACCTTTAGGCTCAAAGAGTAATAACTCAGAGAAGAGACAGAGTCTCGAGGAAGCTAAGCTTCGAGTCCTTGACTCATCTCAGATTCATCGCCTAGCAGATGGCTCTGTTATAGATAATGTATCAGTTGAGCCAGCACAACCAAGCAAGCGGACAAAAACAAAGAGATCCAAGTCTGTTCGGGTATTAGATCCACCTGTTTTTTCTGAGGACTCAACAGAAAAAATAGATACAAATGAACTAGCCCGTCTTAAATGTGCAGTAAAAGAAGGTGAGGAAAATTTATCGTATTCAGGGTATAAAATGATGAGTCATAAATGGTGAGCTTTATCCATCCTTATTTTCTTTACTAGATAATCTTATATGACGAATAAGGGTGTTAAGACCAGTAATAACTTTAGTTGCTTTATGCATTTCTTTCTCATATCTCTCACAATTTACACATTTTTTTTTTTACCTCTGACGCTTGTAATCTTTCTGTATTGAATGCATTACGTGATTCTTTGTGAGTAGAAAGAGGAATTGTAATAGTCTTTTCATTGTGTGTAGCTGTGAATTCTCCTTTCACTATCGGATCCCATCCAACACGAGGTTGCCATTTTGTACCAAGTATCATTGTAGATGTATCTTTTCCATCTCGATCCTTTTTCGTGGGGATTACAGATATTTCTTTTTCAGAAACTGTTATCGAATCTTTTTCACTATCTATAGATATAGGAACATTATATGAAGTACCAATAGATTGAGAATCTCCAACCGCACCCATAAGTTTGTGAACATTTTTCTTATCTATCTTTATCCCTAAATATTCGGGAATGTTATCTGTATACAATGAATCATCTGCCCCGGTATCTAGAATTGCATGCGGTATTATTAAGTCACCTATTCTACAAGAAATCGTTGCCACATCATTAGGTTCTTTTATATCAAGAAAATCGACCTCAAAAGGGTTAGGCCAATTTTGTCTTATTTGTGCTCCTTGATATACTTTAATGGCGTGATTTAAAGAGTGAAGTTTAGTGTCTTTGTCACATGCAATGGAATTATTCAAAGGCTTGCTTGCATTAATAATCTCAATAAATGGCTTGAAGATAGTTTGATATTTTTTCGCAATAATCTTCCATACCTTATTTCGTTCATTGACTGTATACTTTTAACCATAATATGAATCGAATTGGTCCTTCATTTTTATAAACAAATTATTAAGAAATGTACGAAGTTCAATGAGAATTTCTTTAGGACAATTTGGTATTAATTCCGATATAATATGTTTAAGAGATTCAAGAAATACTTCCTGATCCAAAGTATTAATAGATTTCTTAGTAGACTTTTTCTTTATAGGAATCCGACTTTTTTTTTTTACGTTAAAACAATTTTGTGGTTCATTATCAGAGGCGATTTCTTCTTCCTCCTCTTCGTCTTCGTCATCTTCCAATATCTCCACCTCCTCATCATCTAAATTTTCTGGTTCGCTCTGATAAACATTATTAACTTTTTTAGATTTCTTAACAAGTCCAGGACACATTTTTTCTATGTCCAATTTTTCCGCAATTTGAGCATTTGTAAGTAACTTTCTGTGGTTTCTTTGTCGTATATACTTTTTTAGTAGTTCTGGTATTACTATTTTGTCCAAAAGGTTCTTTCTTAATATGATTAGATTGTCTTCCATAATTTTTTGTAAGGTCGTTTTCAAAAAATTGATGTATTGCTGTGGGGTCTGATAAATCACCTGAATATCCCAATCGTACTGCAATATCAACAAATTTTTCTAATGCGTCATTTTTTCGAGGAAATTGATTTCTAGTAATACTATATACCATTGCACTAGAACCGCTATTGATTTCATTTCCAAAATTACTTGTTGGTCCTCCAGACTCTAACCAAATAATCCTTAATTGCGTAAAGAAGTCATTTACAGTATTTGGATTTGCTATTCTGATTCGTGTTTCTAATCTAGGAGGTAAATGATCATAGAGATATGGCAATACTTCTGCATCGACAATACCTAATACATAAGGTCTAATTCTTTTTTCATAAGTATCAATTGTATCTAGTGAAGTGAACCTTTCATTCATAAGTGCTTTTAAAGACGCTTGTTGATTTCCAATCATTGTTTCTCGATATTTACCCTGCATCCAGTTATAGACTTCTGCTTCAGTAACAATATTTGCATTAGCATTATACGGGTTTTGTGCTGGAACTGGAAAAATTTTACCTGTCATTTTACTTTTCATGACATTTGCTCTTTCTGCAGCATTAAAAGCGGCAACACCTAAAGGTCTAGCTGTTTCATTTATAGCTCTAAGTTTTGCATAATAAGTATGCGGTGGTTCTTGTCCGTCATAATCTGGTAATATAGCGAGTCGTGGTGAAATTGTATGCATAACATCTTGTATAGCGGCCATATTAATTTAATTTGGTAATGGATTATTATGTAATACAAAAATTTGTTGCTGTAAATTATTAATTATTTGCCGAACGTCATGGGTTTTATTCTTCCATTTTTCATACCTCGCTATAAGTTGATCTCTCCAATACTCTAATATTGTTCCATGATTATGACATTGTTGTAACTGCCGTTTCAATTCCTGGTTTACTCGTCTATTTAGAAGCTGTAATGCAAATTGTTTATGCAATATTAAGTTAATACGTCTATCTTTTTGAGTTTTAATATAGATAGCATTCAACTTCCAAAAATTGCGAGATCTTTCTTTATCTTCTACACGATTTTGTAAAGTATTACGTTCTTGTATAAGCTGATGATTACAGTTTTGCAAAGTAATACCATCCTGTGTAAGCTGGCTTATATGGTCTTGTTGAAGTGTATCAAGCTGTCTATATCTGTTAACATCCTGTTGTAATTGTAACATTTGATTGTCTCGATCATCTCGTTGAGTTATGATATCATCTATATCCAGGTACGCAGATTGATAATTATGTCGAACTGCATTTAAAGAACCTCTAATACCATTTACAATATTAATAGGGTTATTTAATGGTGTGCTGTTTCCTCCAAGATAATTTTCAATACGATTTAAACCTCGGTCAATTTGTATAAAAAGATCTAGATTTGCCATATCAGTATTTTGCTCTTCTAAAAATTGAATGTATGGATTTGACGAGCTTCTTCTCGATCAAATAATTTTTACTATAAATAAAATGAATAATCCTAGTATTGTTATAGATCCTTTAGAATCTCGAAAATTCGATATACAGTATCTATCGATTTACAAAAAATCTATTACCATCCTTCTGGTTATCAAAGGACTACTAAAAAACTTTATGAAGTTCACGAAAAGCTGGATTCGATTTTACATTGGCTGAATTTCAAGAATGGCTTGAAAGACAATTATTCCATTTAATTCATAAACCTCGACCACGTTTTATTCAGTATCATCTTTTAATGGAATTCAAAATTTAAATGAAATGCATCAATCCGATCTTACTCCTATGCCTCATGATAAAATTAGTAATCGAGTTTTTAAATATAGACTTGTAATAAAAGGCGTGGTAACTAGATATCGAAAAAGCTATGCATTAACTAATAGATCCGCTTCTACAGTTGCTAAAGCAATTAAAAAAATTTATGAAGATCCTAACAATTCTCTTTCTTGGCCTAATGTTTTTAGAACTGATAAAGGTACTGAGTATTTAGCTGAGTGTAAAGATTTATTATTAAG
>CAJVPT010004968.1:0-12747 GCA_910592055.1 Acaulospora colombiana | reverse complement strand
AGCGAAGCAAGCAAGAAGGAAATTGCCCCAGTAATTGAACAAGAAGAGCTTGACGTTCAACTTCTGCAGGATTTATATGGCAAAGAGCATCTTAATCTAGTGTTCATAGGACACGTAGGTTCGTAAATGTTACTATTTCTGGGGAACGGATTCGTCGTTCCAATCATCAAGTGATATTCTCTTACGACATGGCACGAAATTGTACATATTTACTTACGAAAGTCATTAATTTGCAACCAGATGCTGGAAAATCTACCATGGGTGGGAATATTCTGTAAGCTCATAAAATGAGATTTCATCATCGGAGTTTTATCGACCTGATTATAATGATGAGATTAACGGTTTTATGTTAACCAAAGATTTTTGACCGGAATGGTTGATCAGAGAACCATGGAAAAATACGAGAAAGAGGCGAAGGAACAGAATCGGGAGTCTTGGTATTTGTCTTGGGCGCTGGATACTAACAAAGAAGAACGAGCAAAGGTTAATTGAGTGTGATTATTGTCTGCCAGATGTCATTGTACGTTTTTTAAGAATTTGTTTGTGAAATTATGTAGGGAAAGACAGTTGAGTGCGGTCGAGCGTATTTTGAAACCGAGAAACGACGGTATACAATTTTGGATGCGCCAGGTCATAAGAACTATGTACCGAGTATGATTGGTGGCGCGGCACAAGCCGATGTGGGCATCTTGGTAGGTGTGAACACTGACGATTGATCAACGTACATTTATTTGTTTTTTTTTTTATATTTATTTTATACTTTCGACAATGACAACAGGTCATATCTGCAAGAAAAGGTGAATTTGAAACCGGTTTTGAAAGGGGGGGTCAGACTCGTGAACATGCCGTGTTAGCCAAAACCTCGGGAGTTAACAAATTGATAGTTGTTATTAATAAGATGGATGACTCCACGGTGGGATGGTCTAAAAATAGGTAATGGCAATATATTATGCTGCTTAGGATTTTTAACATCGGTTTTAATCCGGGTAAATATGATACATCATATGATCCTAGGTATGATGAGTGTGTTAACAAACTTCTACCGTTTCTCAAGGCGAATGGATATAACCCAACAACGGGTATTTATTTAACATTCAGGCTGCTACCAACACATTATATGCATTGATGTTTAATGATTGGTTTTTTTGTTAATAGACCTCGAATTCATGCCGGTGTCCGGTTTTACTGGAGCAAATCTTAAGGATCGTGTATCGGAAGAAGTTTGCAGTTGGTACAAGTGAGTACGATGTCGAGTTATTTTTCGATCATTCGGAAAACGCCAAGGGTTTAAAAGTACTCTTCCTCTACAGGGGGCCATCCTTGCTTGAGTATTTGGACAACATGCAAGCCATAGATAGAAAGACGAATGCACCACTGATGATGCCTATCACGGAAAAATACAAGGTAAATATTGGGACATTTTTTAAAACCATTTGTTCTCGGTGGGTTTATAATTGTCGAATTTCTTAGGATATGGGCACAGTGGTTGTTGGAAAGATAGAATCAGGCGCAGTCCGCAAAGGGCAAACCGTATTGGTCATGCCAAATAAGGTGTGTGTTTTTTAATGAAAGAATTCTACGATTATATAAAAGTTTGATTTTGTTTATTAAAAACAAAAAATTTTTGACGTTAGCGTACTGTTGAAGTATCTGCGATTTATAATGAACTTGAAGATGAAGTATCCGGAGGTATTTGCGGCGATAATGTCCGATTGCGTCTGCGAGGAATAGAAGAGGAGGATATTTCAACCGGTTTTGTCGTGTGTTCGACAAAACGTCCGGTGAATACCACGACCTTGTTTGAGGCACAACTTGCCATATTAGAACACAAAAATATTATTTGCGCCGGTTACAGTGCTGTCCTTCATATTCATTCCTGTGTCGAGGAAGTCTCCATCTCAGTAGGATTACTTTATTTTACCCGGTACCACATTGTCGCCTTTAGATTAACCTTTCTTTGCACGTTTACATAGGAACTCCTACACCTAATCGATAAAAAGACTGGAAGAAAATCAAAAAAACCTCCACAGTTTGTCAAAAAGTTACAGCAGGTGATCGCTAAACTCGAAACAGCGGGCCCAATTTGCGTTGAAGCCTTTGAAGACTATCCACAGCTAGGAAGATTTACGGTACGGGACGAAGGTAAATTATGTGAATATTTCCGATCGTAGTTTTCCGTTTGACATGACATGCACTATAAGTGAATCTGGTTAAAATGACATTTAGGGAAAACTATCGCGATAGGAAAAGTTACCAAAGTAATTGTTCAAAACGAATAGACAAGAAGCGAGGTGAAAAAATTATTGTAACGATATCGGAAAAATAAGAAAGTCATTTATTTATTCAAATTGATAATTGAGATCAGTGAAGGAAAGTCACAACTACTTTATTAATTTTTAATATTCACCGGTCCAATTGATTTCTCTTGAAAGAAAGAAAATTACCGCATATTGTGTGAAAAAAAAAAAAAAAAAAGGAAAAAGAAAAATATCAAATGGATACAAATAAACTCCTGATATTAGTGATAGAGAAAAAAAATTTTCCATATATACTGTAAATTCACCTCTTCTTCGGTCAAGGTTCTTTATTGAATAGACGAGTAACTTCTTATTCGAATTTACGTCACCACAATTCGATATAGGAACAGACTTGTAACATTTTGCAATGATTAACCAGTTCCGCTCAATGATCAAAAGTCCGATTAATCTTTTTTCCAGGGGTGAAAGGAATCTGATACCCGCTCAAAAGAATTCTTCCTTCATAGTCGGTGAAGGCCGTAGTATGAAATACCACGTGGAACCCCGTCATCATAGGGAACATATCATAATTACCCTCGATGTCGGGGAACAAGGAAAGCGCGCTGGGTGGGAATCCCATTGCGATATTGCCGTTTTGATCGCCAGATGAGATTGACACACCGTGCCATTCTTTCATACGTGGTAATACAATTTCTACCAATTTATCTAGAAAGGTATACATTGGCGGACCTTGGATGTGTACCTTACAACCTACAGGCATGTCTGGAGCAAGTACGGTGTGAAGAAGGTGACGAAGAGGTTTTTTGCATTCGAACAGAAGTCACGATAAGATTCCGAGAATAATATTAATTACCCTTTCTCAGCTTCCATTTTGAGACATCGGTTTTAGAATACACAATTGTAGGCCGCTCTGAGGTGATACATTGCAACGCCATGATCCCGCTCAATAAATGTTGCTTACTTATTAACGATTGTTTCATCATGCAATGCACAACTATCTTCACCAACTCGGGCGCGGTCCTATGTGATTGCCTGGGAGGCACAGGTCCAATATTTTTGTTGCCCCTGATTTTAGGCCTAGGACGATTCTTTGCATAGGGATTCGTGTCCATGGTCAGCACCGATTTTTTTTGTGGGAGGGGCTTTATCTTTCGTTTATCTATGAACTTCTGTTCAGCTGTCGGGTCCCTGTATGTAAGGATCATTAGATCATCGGCCAAGGTAGATTGATGGAATTCTTCAAAGCGAAGCATTGACGAACGACCGGGATAGAATTCTAGACTGTCGGGTAGATTTGCCGGCTTTTTGGGGATATGACTGTGGTGGGGTTCAAAATTTGCGATGGGAGAGAAATGAAAGTGTTTGTGCAAGGGGACATTTCGTCTGGTCAGAAGGGAGAGTTTGTGGGGGAGGTTGAACGGTTTGAGTGTCAACGTCGACATCCTAAGAATTTTAACCGCATCGAAAGATTATCATGATCGAAATTTATTTGTCATGTGATACGATAAAAATTTTTTTATTTAAAGTATACGGTGTGTGCACAGTAATATAGTATGTACAGTATGTACTTTATATCTTGCTTTAAAAAGTTTTTTAATTATCAAGTCAACAATAAATTAATGTGTTATAACGCGATAAACGTTCATTTGATCGATTTCATATTTCTAATGATCATCACTTGTTAAATATACTGTAACTACATAGAAAAAACAGTGGGCCCATCCAGATTGTCCATCAGGCCCGGGGTTAAAGAGAATAATATATTAAATATCGGTTAACAATCGATAAACTGTAGAGAGATTAGAAATATTTTTAAATAGCATTCTCATGCGCATTCTCTGTCGTCGTTGTCGAAGTAACCAAGGAATTTCCATGGACGACAAAAGTACTCTCATCACTCTCGTCACTGGGAAAAGTCTTTATGCTGTGTCTCAATCGGTTTGCCGCTTGCACCGCTTCAACCGCTCGCCGGAAGGTTTTTCGCGCGTTGAAATTGGACATAAAGTCATCAAACAAATCAATGTCCTTTGCGTTTGTGCTTGTCAACCATTTGTGCTGAAGAGCTTGTTCAGCAGTGGCACGTTTAGATGGATCCAATACGAGAAGGCTCATGATAAAGTCTTTAGCTGTAAATTGTTAATCACGTGAAAATTTGATTTTGAGAAATTGAAATCTATCCATATTTAAATTCAATGTCATTAACCGTTGCAAATTAGAAGAAAAAATTTCTTTTTTCTTTCGTACCTACCATCTTCCGACACATTCTTCCAGTATCGAGATTCAAATCTCACGCGTCCATTAGTAATCTCTTCGTAGAGTGCCGAACGATCTTCCGAACGAAACGGTGGATAACCACAAAGTCTGAATGAACAGACATTTATACATTTAAGATGGAAATCAATCACAATCTCCATATTAATATAGAATCAATTGATACTTACAAATAATAGGTGATGACCCTAGATACGACACAAAAGAGCAAAGTCAGTATATGCATTTTAAATTAGGGAGACATAATAGGAAGAGTTGATTGTTGATTACCCAATGCTCCATAAATCGACCGACTTGGAATACGGCATCCTTTTCAGAATTTCGGGTGCTGTAAAAGTTGAGAATGCGCACGGGTCAATTCTTTTCCACCTTTTTAACCTTGGTCTGAAGGGCAATAAATTCTTTTCGACACTTACCCACATAGCCGGGTGACCCACAATGGGTCATCATTATATCATCATCGTCAGATAACACCTTGGAGATACTATATAAGAATTCAAGATTTATATCTTTCTTTGTGTATAAGGGTAAGTGCCAACTCTTAAAATTTTTTACCCAAAATCGGCGATGACAAGTGGTGAATCCTCAGATTTATTTTTGTACAATAAATTCTCGGGTTTCAAATCTACATGGCGAACATGTTAATGGGGAAAAAGAATTTAAACAGACGTGCGTGGAAGGTGTATTTTGATTGAATGAAGGTTACCTCTGTGTACAATATGATGTTCGTGAAGATACTTGACGGCCCCAACCACCGTTTTGATCACTTCTATCGCGTCACACTCTGTGAATCTGCCACGTTCAATCAACCTATCAAATAATTCACCACCTGTGGCACTTTTTTTTCGCATCATGATAATTAAAGAAGAATTCTTGATCGAGAAATCATAAATGTTAATTGGAGAGCAAAAATGGATACAGCTCGAACACCAGGTAGTATTTCTCCCTCGACTCAAACCAATCGTAAAACTTCACCACATTCGGATGGTCGAGTCCGTGTAGTATGGTCATCTCTTTTATGACCATTGATTCGTGGTCCTTGACTTTTCGTTTTTCAATCACTTTTATTGCACATTCTTGACCCGTGGTTACTTTGACCGCCTCTTTTACTGATCCATATGTTCCGGAGCCTATTATTCGTCGTTAGTCGAATAAACGTGAGGTTAAGAAAAGCAAGGGACGAGTAATAAGCATAACCAGAAAATTTGCTTTACCTAGAACTCTACCAATCTTGTAGTATTTCTTTAGAAAGGATAAAGATTGTTAAAGATTTAAATTCAAAAAATGGCAACTGGCTTGCAAAGACACGCATCTCGTTTCAGTTCACACCTTCTTTTCGTGAGTTTCCGGCTGTGGTTCTCTATGAAGAGCGTGGTCAAGGATTTCGGTAATGCCCATTGTTGAGTCGTCCACCTCAACCGCAACTTTGTATCAATTGCTATAAGTGACTGCGTGTAACCACACCATTTTAGAGATGCGCACTCATTCCAATGTAAAAATGGCTTTGGTAAGATGATTGTTGCATGGTGCGATATTAATTTTATTTCATCTGATATAAAAGGAAGTATTTTAAAGCGTTTCTAATGTCATGCGTGTATATGCGACTCTTATTTTTCGAAAATCCTGTACCGTTTCGCACAAAAAAAATCTGCTTGACAGTTTCGGAAATGTCACGTATAAGAAATAATAAATACCGTATATACCGTGATCTTAATATGAGAACTTTTTTTTTTTTATTTTAAATATTTTATGGATTAAAATATACAAAATAATGTATGATTGGTTCGTTTCTAGTCGAATGCGAGTAAACATAGTAAAACTTATTTGTTATATCAGGATTACATCCCAAAGTGTTCAAGGTTTGGTAAATAAAAGAAAAATCGAAAAATCGGCTTAAAAAAAAATTTTTTTTTTCGCAGAGTTAGAGTACTTTCACTTTTCCAACCTTTCACGTCATTGATGGAATGTGGAGGTAATGAAGGAATTTTTACTTTTTCATTGTTCAATATATTAGGGTTAATGCATTGACCAGAGTGCGATTATCATCTGTGTTCATATCGATATGTATAATGCAACTGGGTCAAGTCGACAAACTTTATTTATTTATTTTTTTTTTGTGGAGATTAACCGAGTTTTTTTTAACGAAAAAACCGCAGTTCCTATCCGAGTCTAGTATAAACCCTCTAAAGAGAAAAAAAGCGTGCATATCTATAAAACGAGACTGAATAAAAAATGACCAAAGTCGCCCTTCCGAATAGCACCGGCGGAACTCTAACGTACTGTTATAGATGGAAGATCACAAATTGGTGCGAGGTTAGGCCCTTTACGGAACACACGAGTCCCGCATTCAGCGCTGACGGGTTGCAGTGGTAGGTAGAAACAACCTTTTGTTTATGGTCACGCAGGAAGGGAATTCGTGTAAATTACCTTCCATTTTAAATTTAACCTGTTCTTTGTTGATATAATAACCACGGAAGGGTTTTCAAGGTATCGACTTCTTATCTCAATTTGTCACGAGTTGACTTCTTTTCTATTATATTTAACTTTCATTTTGTTCATAGTTCTATAAAGGAAGACAGAAGAATCCACAGGTCACTGGTTATTCACGCATGCATTGTTATACCTCCGAAAGAAGAATTGTTTTCGACTGAACTTTATATTTCCATCACGTATACTCTTTTCCTCTTAAGGCCTTGTCTCTATATTTAGGTATTCTGGAAACGACACCCGGATGCCTGCACGGGATTCGTAAGAAAGTTAGTATTATTTTCGTCTTGGAAAACCTAAGAACCCGAGGAATGGACTTTGGAAAAAGTAAGTTTTACAGAAGATCGTCCGTGTCGGTTAAGTTTTCAATTTCATTGTTTCTCACCTGCACCTTCTAGTGGAATTTCCGGTTTGGTTTTGTGATAGTAAGTGTATGCAACCACTGCACCTTCCGTTTATACTCGGAATTACATAATTTACTCCGTAATTTCAATTTTGCCAGAACATTCTACGTGGGGTGAAGAAAACCTTATGTCATTGGATGAAATGGATAGGTAATTGAATTAATTCAAGAAACCTTTTTAATACATCCCATTCCATGGATTTACGTTTCTTTTTGTCATTTTTATAGATTTATTAGCAATGACACGGTCTCCTTATGTGTCAAATTCGAAATCCAAGAATCGATTATAGATGCATCGCCAGAGATCGGCGTCAATCCTTTTAATAAACTGGTCAATTCCCCGCGATTTTCTGATATCACTTTCCGTGTAATTGATGACGCTGGTCGGGATAAATTATTCTATGCTCACAAGGGGGTTCTAGCATGCTCGTCGCCGGTATTTGAAGCAATGCTGACGAATGGAATGAAAGAAACTCATGAAAATGAAATTCGGCTTCACCAAGCCAATCACAACGCTTTCCTCGCTCTGCTTACCTATGTATATACCTTTAACGTTAACATTGAATCATTGTGCGATGCCGAAAACTTACTGGCATTGGCGGATCGGTTTGCTATTGTTCACGTGCGAGAAGAATGCTTGCGATATTTTCGATTGGAGGTGAACGTGAATAACGTATGGGGTATTTGGGCGATTGCCGGTAAGTTCCCTACCGCAAATTTATATTCCGAAATAGAGTTCGTACAGCTTTTCGTTTTCTCTCTTATGCCTCTTAAATTTAATCAGAGAAATACTCGTGCTCGAAGACGTCAACATCATGCCGGGATTATGTTGCTCGTTATCTTGGGACACTCTTGGACAAACAGTCTACGCTAGACGCCGATCCGAATATCCTCTGTCTTGCACTTGAGAACGATGAAGCTAACGTTGACAAGGAAGAGCATATTTATGAATTTGTGGTTAAATGGGTGAATTATTTTTACTCTAGTGATTCATCCAATGCTTTGACCGTCTCGAAAAATTCTAGTAGCACACATGTTGATACCTTATCAACTTCGCCATCCACCTCATCATCTGTTTCTATGCCTTCAGAGCTTCCTGAAGATTTTGAAGATCTAAGTCTGATGTCCCTGAGTGAAAGGAATGATGGCGTTTCCATTGACCAAGATTATGGTGATGCTAAGTTACTGGATGATGAGGTTGATGACTCTGAGAAATTTCCGAAACCGTGGCGCGGAGATAGGTTGGCGGCACTCCCAACTTTATTGAAGTGCGTCAGGTTTCCATTGATGCAAACTAGATATATTTTTGAGAAGGTTGAAAAAAATCCTGTGATAATGGAGGCCGAAGGGATGAAAGACTTGGTAGCCTATTGTTCATTTTATCCCAAATATTTTAAGATGGACTCTATCGCATTTATTCAAGTCCGTTAACTCGTTACCAAAAATTCTTTTCAGGTCATCGAGGCATACCGACACCATTTGATGTCCGATGTCGCCAACCATCACCCGACAAATAGGACCAGGCATCGAAGGAAGAAGGCGAAAATAATCGATTGATACATTACATAATTTATCGAGATTGCGAGCACTTCTTGGCGTCATGCCTTCGTTAATCATGCGTTTGGTGATTCACAAGTGGCACGGGATGCCATGATTGATGAGTCTTTAATATTCACGAGAAATATTTTTTGTTAATGAGAGAATTCGTAATTAGTGTGTACCATTTATACTGTAACTCTATTTCTAATACTCTGTAGTACTCACGTAATAGCCGCGTACATTAATTAATACCTGTGATGGAATAAAATGGGGGGAAAATTGATATCTGACGAATTATAATTGATCTTTTTAATTTAGTTTGTTCTAGTATTTGGCACCCTTGTCTTGCCAATAGATACGCATTATTCTGATGATTTTCGGTCTTTGCTTTTATGTTGTACATCGTCGCACATGCTTTTTAGTTTAGCCAATAAATTCCATATGCTGTTTATATTACACCTGGTGTTTTTTTTCCCATCATTTTCTTGATGATTTTAAAACTAATGTTATTACCATCGATATTATATGAGTTTATAAAGTTAAATTTATTATAAATTTAGTCAGAATGGAACGTGGTATTTGTGAAGAATGCAGTCTCGAAAACACGGGGTATGAATGGTGCCAACCATGCAATTCTAAACATTTTCAGCGAGAATTCATGAGATGGACTAGTGGGAATGACATCATTAACAAGTTCATTCAAGACATTCAACTTAATGCACGTAATTCATTTGGTGCTATCGAGTGGATTCCTTTTGATAAATTCACAAATGTTCAATACCTGGCCAAAGGTGGATTCGGGACTGTGTTCACTGCCAAATGGGCTGATGGTAACATTCAAAAATGGGATTCAAAAAATAAAGGTTGGGAGAGGTCTTTTGGTAGTGCTGCTTGTTTAAAGAGTGTCAATGATTCAAGTAATCCCGATAAACTCTTAAGAGAGGTAAGTTTTATTAAATATGATAGAGTTAATTGTTATTAAATAATGAAATTAGCATGTATATCTTAGGTTAAAAATCAACAAAAATTAAATGACAAAGTATCCATTGTACAAGTATTTGGCATCACCAAACCACCATGTAACTCCGATTATATGATAGTTATGGAATTTATGAAAAAGGGAAGTCTTCGAAAATACTTGGATAAAAAGTACAATCGTCTTTCGTGGTCTGATAAAATAAATCTTTTACGGTATATTGCACAAGGACTTGAATCCATCCATGAGGCCAAACTAGTTCATAAAGACTTTCACAGTGGGAACATATTAGTGGACAAAGCAGCGAAAGTTAAGACATAATATAGGTGATTTTGGATTGTGTGAACAAATAGATTATGATAAATTAGAAGAGGAAATAATAGGGGATAACACGAAACGAGTTTTAGGCGTCCTTCCATACATAGCACCGGAAGTTTTGAAGGGCGGAAAATATACGCAAGCCTCAGAAATTTATTCTTTTGGAATAGTCATGTACGAAGTACTTTATGGACTTCCTCCTTATTATGATTTTCCGCATGACACGCATCTTGCGCTTGAGATTTGTCGAGGATTTCGACCTGAGATTAGATCCAACACCCCACTATTAATACTGAATCTAATGGAAAGATGCTGGAGTGCTGAACCAGAAAATCGCCCCACAATATTTGAATTGAAAAATATTCTTAGGAAGTGGTATCGGTGTTTGTCTAAGGATGAAAAAGAGTACGAGATATTTAAGCAAATCAAGGAGGTCGAAGAATTAGAAAAGAAATGTCCAAGCTATGACTCGGTAAAATCGGATCCACTTGAATATGTCACCCATCCTCAAGCAATCTATACTTCTCGATTTATAGGTGCGTATCTTATAATTCTCTAACGCCTATAATTTACGTAGTATATAGCTAATATACTGTATTATTTAATTTTAATAGATACCGATCAAATCAATCTTAAAATTCCGGATAAACAATAATCTATCAAATTACTGTAAATAAGCTATTTCCAAAATTCGTTTTTTATCAATACTTTCCATATTGTTTTGTATAAGTTTTGTGGCAATCCTATGAATCTAAGTAAGTCAAACTTATACTTGTATATTATGAATTTAAGTAAGTCAGACTTATACTGTATATTATGAATTTAAGTCAAATAAACTTATACTGTATATTATGAATTTAAGTCAAATAAACTTATACCTTATCTATCGCATAAAGCTATTAATGAAAAGCCTAACTTACGGTAGGGAGTGGGTTATGCAATATTTATAGAATTAAGGTCACGGATAATTCAAAGTTCGAGTCCTAATCTTCTAAAGCGAAAAAAGATTTATCAACTTTTTAATACTATTATAATTTCGTGATCATCATTTTTTTTTATAAGTACATTTATTGATTTATCACTCCACACAATAGCAGTAATAATATAAAATATCATTCTTTCTTTTTTTAAAAAATAAATATTTTCTTAAATTCCAAATAATTCGGAAAATAGTTTGATCTCAAATTGTCTAATAAAATCATTGCTTATGAATTATATCCAATGACTTATTTGTTTACTTATTTACATACGCCTAAAATATTTGTATTGAAATAGTTTCGATTTCAGAAATAAAAAATTTTTAACCATTTTTTTTGATAAATTGTTGAATCTTTTAATATTATTTAAAGAATTTAAATTATTTGAATAATTTAAATTTTTTAAAAAAAAATTTTTTTTATAATTCTTTGCCAAGTTAGTTATATATGGTTGCTTCCAAAAGTTTGAGTCTACTTACTATGTTTTTATTATAAATTTCAACTTTGACAATTTTTAAATTATTAATTTTTTTTTTTTTTTTTTTTTTTTTAACCTTAGGTCAGACTAGGTATGTGTGCTTTATTAAACGTTTGTATACTGTATATTTTAAATGATTCACTAAAGCTAAGACTTTACCTAACTCACTTGTCACCATTTTGTTTTAATATACCAAAACTCTAAGTGCAACTTCGGGAGTGATTTATCGCTTCGTTAACGGTTCAGATGAATATCCTTTCAACCTTTAACATCATTGCCCGCAGATCACCACTACAGAATTTTTAAATTATTAATTATGTAGTCAAAAATTATAAAAATTATATATATTATATCTTAATACTTGTTCTATATTTTATATTTTTTTAAAAAATTTTTTATTATATAGTATGGAACATTGAAAATCAGAAAAATATTAATAGTATTTAATTAGTCATATATACAGTATATTGCAAAAGTCTTTGGATTAATATTGCTTTATAATTTTTATTTATAATTGATAACCAATAAATAAAATAAAATGAAAATTTATATTTATATTGTTCAAAATATAGAAAATAAGACTATTTAAAAAAATTATAAATATTCAATTTGAAAATAAAGAATCAATTTTTTATGATATCCAAATTTCCATTATATATTATAAATGAAGAAAATTTATTGAAATTATTTTAATGAATAAATTTATTAAATAAAAACAAATAATTTAATAAAAAAATTTTTTTATAATTTTTTTATCAACAAAAAAAATTTTTATTAACTATGAATTAAATCAAATAGTTAACAATTTTTAAAATTTTATATAAATATCATAGTAAAATCAAAATTTTTTAAAATTTTAAAGAATTTTTAAAATTAATTTTATATAATAAAAAAATAATTTAATTGTAAAAAAATTAGTGAGAAATTTTTGTTATTTTTTTATAAATTAAAAAATTTTCTTGATTTATAAATAATTTTTTATAAAAATCTATCATAGTAAAAATTATATTTTTTACTATTTTTTATATGTAAATTTTATA
>CAJVPT010004967.1:0-12748 GCA_910592055.1 Acaulospora colombiana | reverse complement strand
TCTATCTCTTCTTGTTCTTGAACATTAGACATTGTAATCTCATTGTCTACTGTTAGATCATTTTCTACCTGAGTGACAATCTCTATGGGAAGGGTTTTTGTGTTTTTTGATATATCTTTTTCTTTTTTGATAATTTCAAGAAGCTTATTTTCGATATAAAGCTGAAGCAGATCCTTTTCTTTTCCTTTCCCAAGTTACCAGAGGTAGATTATATGTTATATTAAGATTCGTTCTTTATGAAACATCATCTTGTCTACTTTTAAGATACTTGCAATAATACTATCAAGTATCGTATAGGTTTTTGTGGCTGGTACTTCTTCTCCCACTTGAATGGTGACTTGCTCCTGTCTGGCTATTTGTTGTGTAGCCCATAGTTCATTATGTTTGTCATGCTTTCTTGCAAGTTGAATTAGAGTATCAATAATATTCTTTTCTCTATTATCTATTATTTATAGAATCTTCTCTGTTTTATTCATTATGTATGTAAAGGGTAGCTAATAGGGGATAAATTACATAGTGTTGCTAAAGTCACGTGGAACAGAAAAATCTTTTATATGTTTTGTTTCTTATTTTAGTAATTCCCTATTTTGATTTATGTCTTGATTTTATTTTGATTAGACACGTGTTGTTTATCCCTTCTTTATCTAGTGTTGTTTACTTATTTACACTAGTTTATAATATTGTATTATAGATCCCTGCTATTTTGTTTATGTCAATCACATCCTGTGATGATGTTATGATTGAGGATCTTGCCAAATTTAGCCATTCTTGTTATGCTGTTGTGATAGATGCTTTTCAAACTTGTTTTGACAACAGGTCTATACATGTATACATGTTCGCGTTACTTTGGCTAGGTGTTTTGATATTTGCAGGATGGGGTATGCATGTTAGGCTGTTTAGATCTTGGGGAGCTTTGATGTCCTTCTGGGTCTTGAGGGATTTGAGGTTTACTTGATTTATCGAGCAAATCTACTTTCTTTAAGATTCCTTGTAGTGTCAAGAAAGGTGTCAACCTGCACTGGCCTGGCTGCAAGCACTGTGAAGTTGATATTGGCTCCCCTTTTCTGACTGTGAATCAGTTTATGTTGGTTTCTTTCCTTCTTCTTGAAAAAGGAGAAAAAGTCAAAGTTGTTGCTATATGTATGTATTTTTCAACAATTTACTGCTCTAGGGCTATACACAAAATGTTGTCTTGTGCTAGGATGACTATTGTATGCTAGTGTTGCAAGAATATATGTCTTGAATTATAGATGTTTCTCTTTCCTTGAGTGAATTGCCTAAAAAGGAAATTTTTAAGAATCTGAAGGATTTACGGAAAGAGTTTTTTTTTAAATCATTATATTTCTTTAATTGTTGACAAATTAATATAACTATGGCAAAAAATAATGCTTAATTTAACTATCAAAAATAAAGAGAAAAAAATAATTTTGGTGGCTTTAATTTTAATTTCATATAATATTTTTGCAATATAAAAAGAGTATAAATATATTTCAGTATTAATATTATACTAATATTATAAGAAGAATATTAATTGTGAAAATAATTATTATAATTTTAATAGTATAAAGAATACAAATAAATAGTTTATATCAAGAAATTTGACAACATATAAATGAGATTCTATTAAATGAAGATATTGTAACTCAAATGCAATATGAAAATTTTTTATTAGTAAGAAAGTTTGAATTCTTTTATCTATTTTATTTTAATTTAATTTGATATTTAGATATTTAGTAATTAATTCTATACATTGTCTTTTCTTAGGTATTGATAAATAGTTTATTAAATAAATATGAATTAAAGAAGAGATACTGATAAATAATGCATTAAATATATATTAGATAAGTTTTTAAACAAATTTCATATTTAAAAGTAAAAATCCGATAAATTTTTAATCCAAGTTCAATATTCAATAGTCAATAAAATATTGAATCCAAATTAATACAAATATTGATAAATAATTATCAAATTATTAATTTAAATATATTTTATTTTAATAATCAGAGACTTGAAATTTTAAATAATCGATTAAACATTAACATAATTTTAGAATTAGATCAGTTTTTGACTAACAAGTTATATTAATTTTTAAATAATATATACTATATAATATTCACAAAATAATTATCAATAAATCTGAATATTTTTTAGATAAACTTTTGTATCTGAAAAAGTTAAATTTAAAAATATTTATCAAAATATTAGATTTATTAATCAAATACTATAAACATTTTATAAAACTATAAACTTTTATAGATTATTTATAAAAGATAATAAAATTTAATAATTATTTGAAATAGAATAGATCAATATGATAAATACTAAGTTGAAAGTAAAATATTTAATTTTGTTATATTCTTATGAAATATTAAGAACTTATTTATATTAGCTCAATTCGTAAATCATTATAGAAGTATTAATTTATATTTAGGGCAAATTTAATTCTTCTTTATATATTTGATAAACTTTTTAAATAATATTATTAAATATTGATTGATCTATATTTAGTGATACAAACTGGTTAATTCAGTAGAAAATAGATTTTATTTTGGATCTGAAAATAATGCAATTGTTGAATTGTGGAGTATCAAATTTTATCCAATTAGATATTAATATATAATTTCTATTTATAATATTTTTGATTGATTTATTTTATTTATATATAAAATGTCAAATTAGCAAAACTTTTGCAAATATTTAATTGTAATTCTTTTAAATTATAAATATAATATATAATAAAAAATTCAGTATGTATATGAATTTTTATCAATAAACAACTCTTTCCGATGATTCTTTGACCATACACAAAAAAGATACATGAAAAAGCTTTTTTAGCTTTTCTGTTAATAATAGTCTTATCACTCTCCTTAAATCACTTTGAGAAGTCTTTCAGAAGTTGCTCTTATCCCTTCTCTCTTGTTTATACTCTTTTTAAACAAAAACTTGACTACTAGTAACTGGAATAGTTATGAATATACCTTTCCTACCTATGGCAAAAAGTTTTAAAAGGAAGAAGAGCTGATACTCTACTACCTCTCCTCTCATAGAGAAACATCACAGAGTCTTAAGGCTGATATAGAGAGCTATTACAAATACACTATACTCACTCTCTTTATTACTGATGTGGCTCTAATAGTGCTCTTTCTTGGTTGTTTCTGGGGAATTTTACTTATCTCAGTTTGACCCTGAATTTTAAGTAGCACAAGATTTATTATGATTTGATTGGTCCAGTAGAATTACATCAGTACAAGAATGTAAACAAGTCCTTATTGATTACTTCACATGTCTGAATACATTTCCTCAGCCCTATAAGAACCTGGGGCCCACCATAAGTTATATGTTGCTGGCACGAGTGGATATCGAATATTGTTCTCTACTATATTTTTGGTTCTTATCAGGCAAGAGGAAGAAATATACAGTTATAAGCCAGTTAACTTAACTCTTAGGATACAGAGGTCTAGCAAATGTCTTTTGACTTTACTGCATTAAGGTAAAAAGGACTCGCGTCAAAGTAGAACATACTGCATTGGATCGACCTATATAACTATATATATGTCACTATCCCTAATTCTTTCTCATCCAGAGATAGAATCCCTTCCACCTTGAAAAATGTAACAATTGCCCAACCACACCAAGAGGAGCTCCCTTCCATCAACCCATTCAAGAATTCCCCCTTCCTGTTCAGTAAGAGTAATTCACTCTTATATATAGTTGGAACCTGGCTGGAAAGTAATTTTACCAAAGGGATATAGAAGAGTTTTTCACAATACTGAGGCAACCTTAGGTAAAGTTAAATCAAGTGGCACCGGTACTTGACTTGGGAGTTGATAATACCATCTGAAATGATCAACAAGCTGATACATGGATATTACTAGGAGTTATCACAAAATAACATGGGAAACCATACTAACATCACCATTTCAAGTGCATTAACAACAAGCATATTCAATAGAAATATTGGACAGTGTGGACTCAAGCAAAATTCTCTTTCCCTGTATGAGTTGCACAGTAATTCATCTATCAGCTCAAGTTTCTTTTTAAACTTACAAATAGCAGTAGTAGTATCTAAAAACTAAGGAATATACTATATTATTCATATATTTTCTTTCCACACTACTAGTTCAGGTCCTTGAACATATCTTTACTATTATTAACTATTTTTCAAGGGGTTTTTATATAGTTAATTCGTCCATTGAAACCCACTTTGTTCATATGATCATAGATTTAGATACATCCTCCATTCAGGTTTTTTTTTTATCTTTTCTAGAGGATAAAATACTAGTGACACTTCGAGTATACTGATCTCTTGAAATTGTATTTGGCAGATAACAAAGATTCCTATAAATGTATTTTGTTGTTAAATTATAGATAAGTTTAAAGTTTATTTATTTATCTGGAGTATAACCTTTTCAAATAAATGTACTTGTCTATTAAATCTCAATAAAATGGTTTGTCCTGTTTTTTCAAAAAAAAAAAAAATATGAATTTTTATAAAATTGAAATTTTGATAAATATTTAATGATTTTTTGAAAAAATTTTTAATAAAATATATAGTAAAAATAGTATAAATTATATGACAAATAATACTAAATTATATAGTGAAAATTGATTTATATCAAATTATATAGTAAAAATTGATTAACAATTTATTTATATTATTAATATACTGTATACTGAATTATTTATTTTTTGATAAATATTACATAAGTAGCATTATATCAAATAAATATTTTTTAACTAGTATAATACTTGTAAAAAATTTTAAGAAAGAAATTAAAGGAATAGATAAAATAGTTAGTTTATATTATTTTTTACTATACAGCTTATATAGAAAAAAGAAAATTTTTGACCTATAGATTGATAGTGCAGTGGTTAACACTTTATGGTCAAATCACAAGATACAAGTTCAAATTCTACAGGGGACATGAATACTTATCTATTGGCTTAACCATATATATCTGATATTTTTGAATATAGCTATGATCAGTAGGGAAGGAATCTGTTAGTTATATAGATAATCTATATAAATAATTGTGATTGAACCAATCTCTGAAGTCAAAGCTAGGACAATCCTAAGTTGATAATGTTGTCTCTGAAAAAGATAATAAGAAAAGCAGATCTAATTGACTGGTTGAGTGCCTCTAAATACAAGTACTGGATAGTGCAGTAGGAACCTTCTGTCCTAACTATTGAGAGGCCTTGGTGGAAAGAGAAACCCGTGGATTATTCCAAAGGATCAAAATGCTGGATTCAGGATAAAGAAAATTTGATAACCTAATAACTAACTTGCTCTTAATAAAAATTATACTAGGAATAATAAAAAAGAAATTATATAGCTTTCTAATAAAGTAGTACTTATATATATAGTATAATCTGTATAAACTAGCTAATATACAGTAGATAAGTTACTAGAAATAGTTAATATATATAATACTTATTTGGCATACACAAAGTATAATAGAGTAATATGTGAGGAAAGTATATGAATATACTATATTGTTATTGAGTAGGACTCATGAATATAGAATTATACCCTATAAAGGTCAAATGTAAATTAAAATTTGCTAAATAAAAGTTGTGGCCTACTAGATCTTTGGATAAGTAATTCCATCACCTCACTTCTATCTAAAGATAATAAGACACAGTACTCTGGTGGATAATTCACAAAATGTCAAATTGGTCGATAGTAATCTTTGTAAATGGTTGGCAGGTATAAAAAATTTTAGATCAATTATTCAGTGATCAACATAGTTTTAAGAAATTTTTTTTAGCACTAGTTAAATCTTAAACTAGTCTTCTTTTCTTTTTCAAGAGATGGTTAGACCATAAGGTGAAATCTTTATAAAGGAGCTTTTTTATTATAATACTTTATTTGTTCAAATTTTTCTTATATATAGTTTCAGAGGAACTCTGTTTCCTCTATTTTATATAAGATTTTCTCAATAAAGTCTTGACTCAGTCAGCATGAAAAAAAAAAAAAAAGAAAGAAAGAAAATTTTATTTGGAATATCCATTAAATCCAGTAGAAGTGTTGAATACTTTTCATATATAATAATAAAAACACTAATACATAGTTTGATCATATTTTGAATTCTTCAATTATTTATACACAATATTAGTTATATTTTAGATATTTTCATTTAAAATTTCTTAGAAAATATATGAATTTTAATTGTTATCTTTGATAACTGACTTGTGCTTTCATATAAAAGTTTTTAAAACATTAATATGGATTATATATAGGAGTTAGATACTAATGCTTAATAAAAAAAAAAATCTTTAAAATAAGCTTTCTTGAAAAGTATAAGAAAAGAAAAAAAGAATTTAATTTTATTAAAAATAAGAAGAAATTGAGAATAGTATTATATGTATTAATGCTAATAAATCAATTTACAAACTATTTTCTTTCAATCTTTGTTACCAATAAGTTATATAATAAAGATCTCTATTCATATATTCTATTTTTTATATTCTAAAAGTCAAGACAAAAAATAATTAAAGAATCAATATTCTGTTTTTATATTTTTACATATTTGATAAAGTTGAAAGAACTTATTTGATAACTAGAGGTAGATAAGTATACTTCTAAAAATGAATATAATCTTTATTATAGTTAAATGAATTATTTTTAGAAATAATTAATGATATGTATAAAACTATATTTTGTATTTATTTATATAATATAGCAAATAGCTTATAATGAATCCCAGGTTCTTATAGATCTAAAAATATATATTCATATATGTGAGATAATCAATAAAGATTTGTTCATTTTCTTTACTAATGTGAACTCTATTTGTTCAATTACAATATAAAAAACTTTGTGCTACTCAAAATTTAAGATTAAATAGATAAAATTTCATAAAAAAAAATCCAAAAACAATTACTATTAGAGTAAAACAAATAAAAAAAAAAAACTCTTTCCACTGATCACTTTTTTCCTTAAAAAAATTTTTTTTGAAAAAGAAAAGCCAGCTTAAAAAACCCTTTATCTCTTCAAAATCTAAAACTTAACAATAAACTATAATATCTAACTACTTTTCAAAAGATCTCTTTATTAATTAAAATAAGTGTAGACAGTATAGCATCATTTTAGCTTGACTTTACAAGAAAAGGAACACACCTATAAGCTGATTTACAGTAAGCTTAAAAGAGTCCAATATCAACTTTTCAAGTTTCTAGCTAAGCCAATATCAGTTTACATCTTTCTAGGTACTAGAAGGAATTTTATAAGCAATAGTTTTTACTGATAAATCAGAAAAAACTCAAAGTTTATAAATTTAAAAGGATATCAAAGGCTCTCAAAAATTAAATAATAAAGTATTCTGATTTTATACACATATAACTAAACAATAAAACAAGTAATCTAAACACATATGTGTTAACTAGTACAGTACTAAAACAACATAGCAAGGTTCATAAAAAGTTTATAAACAAAATGGATTATTTTATCGCAATAATAATAAAGATTAATAACAAATCCAATAAATAAGTAGAATAAAACAAGAAGAATCAATAACTCATTTAAGTAAATAAGAATTCAAATAAAACAATAAATGGTTAACTCCACAAATCTTGCTAAATTAAAATAAATAAAAAGTAAATAACAACAATAATTAGTAATTTATTCTCTTTATATATAACCAATATAATAAAGAAATAGAAAATTATATAAATTTCAAAGAAAAAAAACCTTTTTATTCTTAAAACAATAGTTAAAATAACTGAAAAGCATGACTATAGAAAAAAATATGGATTATCCAAATTATCTTTGATATTCTTATCATATAAGATAAGTTTAACCAAACATTAATACCAGTAGAATACATTAAAAAAAAAACTCTTTCCACTGATCCACATTTTTTTAAAAATTTCCTTTTTTGGTAATTTTCTTGAAAAACTCACAAAAACTCTTCTACACAAAAAACATGCCTCAAAGGACACAACTATCCACTTCTAGACAACAAAATCTACTTTACAACAACAAGAAAAGAGTTTCATTCAGCTTGAAAAACATATATTCCTAGATTAATTTTGCTTTTAGGAAGGAGAAAAAACAAAAACAATCTAATTCACAGTAGGCTTCTTGAGATTCAACCTCAACTCACAAAGCTCTTAGCCAGGTCAATGCAGGTTAACACCTTTCTAGGTACTAAGAGAAGTCTTAGAAGCAATAGATTACATTGATAAATTAGCACAATCTCAAAGCTATTGAAACTTAGAAGGATATCCAAGTCTCTTTGGTTAAACAGTTAAAAGATCACAATAATACAACAACCCCAGATCAACTAATTAATGTCATGCAAATATGAACACATTAACTTTTCATCTAGTTGACATATATCAAAGCAAGCTGATTAACCTATAACAAAATAGTAGGATGTGACAGATCAATAAACTAGAACATGTGTGATCAACCAGCACATATTATTTAAAACAAGATTAACAGTTGATCGCAGCCAGTTACATATTAATAAACAAATACCAGATATATAAACACATAGAAGCCATATGTCATAGACTTTCTAATATCAATATAGTAACTTATTGCTATATACACCAAACAAAAAAAAAATACACAACAGTATTTATCTGATCATGTGATTAAAAAGACACTTATACAATAATAACACATATTAAAATTTTTGTGTATTATGTGACAACATGTTAATTAAAAAACAAACAATAATTAGGATTTTAGAGAAAAGAGAAAAGAAGTTACTGAAAGTATTGGGAAAGATAGCATCTCATCAAGATCCTCAGCAAGTACTCTTGAAAACAAGAATGATACAACATGAGTTGAGATCAACAACAATTAATCAATCTCATATCCCTGCTGAGTCAATACATGTTTCTTCAATACTAGATATATTATTGCCAATCTATTAAGAATAGATCCATTGGTGATGACAAAAGAGCATATGCTATGGCAATATATTCTTACTCTTTGGAAAAAGGTACAAGGTAAAAAGGAAGATTTGAAAACACTTATGCTAGAAGAAAAGGTATATAATATATTGACAAGCAAGTCAGTAATATTGGCATCAAGCTCTAATCAAATTGAAGTTTCGATGATGGAAAGAATTCCAGCAGAAGTTCAACCAACTTCTACTAAACTTGAAGAAGCACACTTCATTAAAGAAGTCATAATAGAGGATAGAGAAGTAATGGAACAAATAGAAATAGAAGTGTTAGAAGAAACAGTGCAGGGAAGCTGTATTACAGATAGCATGTCTTATAATACAAGAAATAGGATTCAAAGGATAACAATAAACCCATTATTTGTTAAAAAACAAGGATCAATCAAGGTAGGAGTACTTCAAGTCATATTGTCAGAAGAAAATAGAGAAGAAGGAATTATGTACCTCAAAGGAGCTTTAAAAATATCTAAATGAATAAATCCCTTCAAAACAGAATTTATCAATAGCAACTATTAGATCACATTTGGCTTTAATGAAGAAGAAAATACAGCAAAATGTCTGGAGATTATCAACAAAAAAAAAAGCTAAGAACTTTACACATAAAAGAATGGACAAAGATATGAGTACATAACTAGCCTTCCAAAGATATGTTCAGAACAAAAAGTTCTTCAAGCCAGAAAGCTTTCTATCAGCTAAAAATAGATCAAAATATATCACATTGATAGATACAGATCACAAGCTTGGCAAACATATAATTGGATAAACAATGGAAGAATTTGGAGAGATTATTAATATCCATGAATATAAAACATTTTTTCATCAAAAATGGTTCAAAGTTCATCTTTATGCTTATTGAGAATATATCAACTTGGACAAGAAATGAGTGATCAAGATAAAATTCACTCAAGTATGGTCTGTAATAGCTTACAAGAAACAAGATGATCAAGAAATTATTCAGATTCTAAAAAAGAGAAAGAGATACTCTTAAGACTTTATGAAGTTGATAAATTATCTACAGAATCTATAAAATAAGCCTTAAGCTATATGAAAGCTAAGGCCTTTTATATACTGTTATGGATCACATGGGTAACACGATTTATGCATAATGGTCTAGAATTCAAAAACCTGAAAGTCTAGTATAAAAGATTGAGTGTCGCAAAGTAAGAAACTATAGATAAGGCTCAGATATTAATAAGGGAACTATTTGTATCTGAAAAAGTATGAAAAGTTTAGCAAAGCTTAGATAATATAGTTGATTGTAAAGTAGTAGCCCATTATTAGTTAGAAAAGTATAAATAGCTTACCAATGTATGCCGAAAAGGCAGAGCTGAATGTGTTAGAAAAACAGTCCTCATTGAGAATAGAAATAAAAGTTAGTGATATATCAAAGAAACAGAATGCAATAAAGAGACACTTACCTTTAGCCAAGTCAATCACCATGCCTCTGCCTTCCCTAAGTATTCTTTATAAGAGGCATTTTCTTCTTTGTATTGTTTGTGAGTATTTGTAAGAAGTCTGGGTTATGTGAGGCACTACAGATTAGTGACAAACTCACCAGAATAGTCCACAACAATATCAAAAAACAAGATCACCTTGATATTAGAAAACTATACAATAGTGTATTTTGAAAATAAAAAAGATCTAAAAGAGGCACTCCAATATTAAATAAAGATTGATAATCAAGGGCTAGGATAGAGTACAAAGAATCATTATCATCACAAGGTATCAACTGATCTGGCCAGGACAGGCAATACATATATAATGATTAAAGAAGCAAGGGAACAATATTGTAAAAGCTGAGATAGAGTAAGTAGAGATAAAGAAAATAATGAAAATATTATAGCAACTGAAAAAGAAGCTATACCAGTAGTAAAACTTAGAAGAAACAATAGCTGGTCAGAAAACAGGAGAAGCACAATAAAGTTTATACCACCAGTAACTGGTAGCAATAGGGAGCCATTAGAAAGGCAGAGATACCAGGCTTTATAATATTCCTCAGAAACAAATGATGAAGCTTTGAATACTAGATGATATCAAAGGCAAACAATAAGATAGGAAACAAGAAGCTGAAGATCAACTGTAAAGCAAGAGTTAAAGATACTGTAACCCAGCTAAGCAAAATATTAGAGAAGCTTAGTAAACGACTAGACAAACCAGAAAAAGATTCACTCAAAAGAAGGGCCAACCGCTCCTAAAAGGACATACCAGTTTAACTACAGAAAGAGAAGGAATGTCAGCCCACTATTCCCAAGTCAAAAATACAAAACAAGGGCAAAGCATGACAAATAGAGAATAACAATAGTAGGTACCAGCAAAGTAATCAAGATCTTGATACTTTTTTGCAAATAGAAAAAGATAAATTCCTAGAAAAAAACAGAGAGAATCAACAGATAGAAAAAACAAAAGAAGAAAAAATATAGAAAAGGGTAATTAGAATAGGGACATATAATATTAGAAGAATTACTGATAGTACAAACCAGTATAATCTTATAGAAGAAATACAGGAACAAGGCATTGGAATAATGGAACTATATGAAACAAAACTAACTAATACAAAGGTAAAATGGATCTTCCAGAAGCAAACAACCTTCAAGCATTTTCATAGTATCAATAAAGATACTCCATATAGTGCAGAAGTTAGTCTTTTGATAAGAAAAGATCTGAAAAAAAAAGTAGCTTCAGTAGAAGAGGCTGAAGGATACATGATAATAGTTAATATACTTATGAAATGGAACAAGATATGTATCATTCAGATTTATATCCCCTCAGACAAACAACAAAATGTAAAGATATAGAAGAGAGTACAAAGCTTCATTAAAGAAAAGAATAGATAAGACTTTCATATAATAGTAATGGAAGACTTTAATGCTACATATAACCTTGTAGAAAACAGGGCATTAATATTTAGAGCTAAATTTAAACCATCTTGATACTCAGAAATACCACTATTTAACTTTTTAAATGAATGGTTCTTTTTAGACATACAGGTTATATGGAACGGAAAGATAAAACTTCAACAAGTGGGATGCTACTAGCAGTAGTTGCATTGATTATATATGAATATCTCAAAGCCTTACAAACTATTCAATACTCGAATTCAATAATCAAAGTATAAAAAAAACAATAAAAAGTGATTATACTATACTAGTGCTAACAATGCATAATACTAATCTCTTCACAAAAGATATTAAAAGCAAGCCTCTCACAAAGAGTGAACAAAGAATTGATATAAAGAGATCAACACCTGAGCAGTAGAAGGCATTCAGTAAAAGCCTGAATCACAAACTCAAAATAACAATGGATCAATTGTTTGAAGAAGAACTGAAGAATAGTAAAAGAGAAGCTTATGTAAATAAGATCTGGAAGACTTTTGAAAAACAAATATACAGGGCAGCATATAACAAGCTTATGATCAAGAAGCTATCTGCTTTTCAAGAAAAACATCATAAACATGGGCCAGAATTCATTAAGTATCAGAGGGCCCTTCAACTATTTGTACTCTTTAAGAAGGCAGAAAATACACATGATTCAATCAAATTGCAAGCCCTTAGCAAGGTGATTAAGAAACACAACACTACCTTCAGCCCTAATCATCAGATCGAAAACTATTATATCCAATATAGTATTTCTTAAATTCTATGGAAACTATTAAAAAAGAATATACAGGATGCAATAAAAGGCTTAAAACTTGCTTGTCAGAATACAAAAACAAAAAAGATAAGGGATACTATCAAAAGAGCCTTGGAACAAAGATGTAATAACTTATATAGCAATCAAAGAAGAATGGTAAACTCTTTGGCAAAAGGTACAAGGTAAAAAGGAAGATT
>CAJVPT010004966.1:0-12749 GCA_910592055.1 Acaulospora colombiana | reverse complement strand
AAAAAATTTAATATAAAATAATATAAAACTTATATAAATAGTTTTAAGTAACCTTATTCTTTAACTTTTAAAAAATAAATTTTTAAAATTTTATATTATTTAGATAATTTTTTATTAAGTTATGAATAAATAAAGAATTTCAAAAAGTTTTGTTATATACTATATACAGTATATGCTTGTTTTTTGTCTTGTTTTATATGTTTGTATTTGCATAATAAGGTTTAAAATAGATATGTTGTTTTAATGTATATATATATTTAGACTGTCTTGTTTTTAAAGAGCTTTGATATACTTCTGGACCTTGATGTGACTGAAATAACTTGATTTATTGAATGGACTTAATTGTTTTTTAGATTTCTTGTAGTATCAATAAAGGTGTTAACCTATACTAGTCTAATTATGAGCTATGTAAAGTTAATATTGGCTCCCTTTTTCTGACTGTGAATCAGTTTTCAGATTTCCTTTCTTTTTCTTAAAAAATTTTAAGAAAAAGAAGTAAAAAGTTAATAAAACAGTATATACAGTATCTTTATCCTTGATGTTTTTGGATAGTTTGATTTACATATATTATAAGTACTTGATAACTTGGTCTAAGGGTTTTGTATTTCTTTCTTGTATATTTAGACTAGTTCACTTTTTCCAAAAAAATTATCAAAAAAGAAAATTTTTTGAAAAAAAAAGAATTAGCAGAAAAAGTTTTTTTATTTTTAAAAAAAAAGAGGATTCAACTATTACAATATTATATCTCAATCCAAATACAACTAATATCTTTCTATAAAATACTTCAGTAATAAACACAACTATCACAAAATTTTACTAAACAGTTATCATAAAAAATAATCAAATACTTATAAGAAAGAAATAAAGAAACAATTCAAATAAAATAGTATTATATTAATACTATACTTCATAAAATAATACAATAAATCTCATTGTTCAAGTGCTCAAAATACAATATATTTAAGTTCATGTCTTTTCTTTATAAAACTATAATACAATTATAATTCCAACAAACTTTAGCCCCATATCTACTTCATATACTAAAAATTTCTCACAAATATATATTAAAAAAATGACTTAACTCAATATAAGCCATACTCAACTATCTAATTACCTCACTTCCTAAAGAATCAATACACAGTTCTCACATAATCATATAAGACAATTATATTATATAAAATCGAATTTAACAATATCTTAAAAGAGAACTAAGTATAATAAACAAATTGACATATATTATTATCTCTATAACTGATAACTCTTTTTAGATTTATATAGATAGATCCAAATCAGATTGGTATAATAAACTATGCATAGATATAAAATAGATTATTATTGTATTTATGAAATAGAAAATTCAATTTCAAGCTCAAATAAACAAATATCTATTATTTATCAAGATAGATATTATGGCAATTTATATAGTATTAATAACAATACTCTCTCAATTTTTATACTAATAGTCAAGTAGCAATATTATGTATCAACTAATCTCTCAAGTAAAAACCTGATCAAGTAATTTACAAATACAAAAACTATAAACTACTATTAGATATTCAAGCTATATACAGAACCGATAATATCAATATTCATATACACAAAGTTCTAGTATACAGTATATAGTGTTAATATTAATTAATAGTTATATTTTCATTTAATCATTATCTATAATTCTTGTCTATAATATTACTATAGTTTTATTTTTAGATCATGTGACACATGTGATGCAAGGTGTATCTTATTGATTCATAGGGTAAATCTAATTATTAGTTAAAGTAGTGATTTACCTAGTACACATTATTTAATTTCTTTATTTTATTATTACATCTTAATTATATTTAACTAGCAGATTGTGCAAGTGAACAGATCTGATATATTGATCTAATTTGACAAATTTGGCAAATTTGATCATTAAATAATTAATATTCAATTATATATATAAAGGTCAATTATCCAAAACACTTAATCCAAGATTTTACCTACTGAATTCTTTTATTCTTAATATTATATATCTCTAATAAACCTTCTAATTAAATCAAATTATCCAAAGCCTCTTTAAATGTGATTTGTATAACTTTTACTATCCTTGAATTATTAACTTTAATATATCTCAACTAAGATATTCTCTCTCAACTTAACGTGGATTACTGCTATAATTGTTTTATCTATTTATCTGATTTGAAGGTTATTGGATAGATTGCCAAATTTGTGGTAATTGTAAGATTCACTACTCTGTAAACTATTCTTTGAAAACAATCAGAAAACTTTGCTCAGTATTGGAGGTATTCACTTGAGAAGTGATTTGAGAATCCAAGTTTAATAAAGAGTTTGAATTTTATTATATGAATAGTTTAAAAAATTATTTTATTACTAATAGTATGTATAATACTTTCCACAAAATAAATCAAAACACCAACATCAATCAAATTTATTCTTTTTATATTGATAATTCTTATTTAATTTACTACCTATCCTAAAAACCTTCTTCTACTTTCAAAAACTTTTGAAATTGATTCAAAATTGAATTTGTTGCTACTTCTTATACTTTTGTGATCCAATATTATTTTGATCAAATTCTTTTTGCATCTACCTTTTATTTTGAATTTACTATTATTAAAAAATTAATTTTTACTATATGATATATACTATTTATTCCTTTGACAATATTTATTTGAAACTCTTATCTACTATTACACAATTTAATTTCTTTACTGTTGATTCTTTTGAACTATTTAATTTACCTATTGATTATATACCTTGGATAAATCACTTCATTCTATATCCACTTAAAACTTACAATTATTATAAAAATCTTTTATTTTTCAATAAACTCTTATATCTTGAATCACTTTTTAATTCTTCTATTTCTACCTCTTCTTTTTTTTCTATTCTATTTCTTATTTCTATCTCTTTTAATAATATACCTATATAATAATAATAACTTTCAAGAACATCTATTATTATTTTAAACAATATTCTTTGTTTTCACACTCCAATATACTATAAGTAAAGCTCTTCTCTGATGATGAAACTTAGAATCTTATAACTTGACCAACTTCTTTTGAAAAAGCTATGATAGTTAATCAATAAAAAGGCAAAAAACTAATATGTATACTCAATATCCACTTTTCGGATGAGGCTGAAGAATAGTGAATAACATATTTTAAAAATAACAATACTGATGCTAATATCATAAAATAAAAACTATTTCTGAGAAATTCAAAAAACAGTTTTGTACTTAGTAATAGATTAATAAATAAATATGTAATCTTGAAAAAAACATAGGTAAGAACCAATTGAATTTGTAATTACTTATCATGTTATTTTTAAAAAACTTCTTAAAAGAGCTAATATTGAAGGTAATATAAGTTCTAGTTAACAACTCTGCTATTATATTAGTGGATTACTATTACACTTGGCTCCAATTATTTCTATAAACAATTCTAATGATGGGATTGCCACATATAAAATTACAATAGCTTATCAAAATAATCAGAACATAAATAATAATGAGGAATTATGCAATATTGCTTCTATCTTAAGGAATTTCAAAATGACTTCTTTGAAATCTAAAGACACTATTAATACTTTTATCAAAAAATTTGAAAAACTCTAACTAAACTTAATTGAAAAATTGGAACTTCTTTCTGCTCAAGTAAAAAAACAAGATTATTACTCAAGGCAATTCACATCCAATTCTACTAATAGATCTAACTCCACCCAACTTGTATATTTCAGGTGCAATGAATCAGAATATTTGATCAGGGGATGCATATCTGAAAAGATCTAAGCAAATGCTTTCAGGTCTAGGAAATCTTTAAATTATTTCACTATTAAGAAATCTTAAGAAGAATTTAATAAATCTAAATATGAGAAGGAAGTCTACATTAGTTAGCACAATCAACCCTATTCCACTAATAAGAGGGAGGCTAAACAAAAGCAAAAACAATCTGGATCCAGTAAAAAATTAAACTTATGCACCATAAAAGTCTCTAAAATCCTTCCAAGGGAAATCCATAACTCTGAACCTAAAACAATTGCAACCTCTCTTGTTGTCAAACTCAAAAGATCCAAAACTAAAGTTCAACTATCTATTGTGAATCAACTGTCCAACTATGATATCTCTAAGGATATTTTGAATCTTCTTGGCAAAGTTACACTGGAATTAATATTACAATATTCCAATCTGTGCAAAAATTTGATAAAAATTCTCAAGCGATCTAAGATAACTATGGAAACTAATTATCTTATCTCTAATAATTTAAAAAAAATCATAGTTGCCAGGTGCTATATCCACACTAAAAGAAATCCTATGATGACCATTCTTGACTCTAGTATTGTTATCAGTATTATTATTAAAACCTTATAAGAAAACTTGGATTGGAAATTGACATCAAGTCCAAAACCATTATAATTACTATTAATAGTACATAAGCCAGGGTCCTTAAACAAATAATTTTTTTAAAAATATTTATTCAATATTTAATTATATCAGTGATCTTGCAAGTAATTGAGTTACATGAGGAGAATCTTTTTCTAAGAACTGATTGACTGGATTACATAAAGACAAATTGGAATTTTGAGAACTATACTTTTGAAATTACTTATAAGAGCAAAACTATTGTTATAAAAACTATAACTATAAAGATAATCAAAATAAACTGTTGGATGAAATTGAATATAAATCTAAAAGTAATCTTGAGGAATAGGAGGCCAATATATTTGATCTTGTTCTTGAATTTGAGGATAAAAACCTTGCTATTTTTTTCTTTAACTGTCCTGAACCTGAGGAACCCATTCCTGAACTATCTACTGGAATCTTGATTAAGAAACAACAAGCTGAGGTTCAACAGATCCTATCTAATCATAAGAATATATTTATTAATCACATTTTTAAGGAAGACCAAACAAGTAATCTGGAAAGGACTACAGTAATTATCCATAGCATTGATACTGGAAATGCCTCTCCAACCAAACAGTAACCATACAAAGCCTCATCTAACTAATAGGAATTTATAAAAAAGGAAATTGAGAAAATACTGTAGTGAGAAATTATCAGTCCTACTACCAGTTCCTGGTTTTCTTCTATTGTTATAGTACTCAAGAAAAATAATAAACAGCATTTCTATATTGATTATAGGAAACTCAATATAGTTATTGAAAAGGATATCTATCTATACTGATTGTTGATAATTTTTTGGAAACCTTTAATGATGCTCAATGGTTCACCTATCTTAATTTAGCAAGTGAATATTAGCAAGTGGCAATAAGTAATAATAACAAACACAAAACAACATTCACAATAAAATATGGTCTATATAAATTCAATGTTATGCCCTTTTGTCTTTGCAATACTCCTGCAACTTTCCAGTAACCAATAAACAAAGTATTGGTTTTCTACTATGACAAATTTGTTAAAGTCTACTTTAATAATATTACCATCCTTTCCACTATCTTTAAACTCTACTGTTAGCATGTTTCCATAATCTTGAATGCTCTTAAGGAAGCCTTTCTGATACTAAATTCTGAAAAATTTCACTTCTTTTTATTGCAAGTGAAATTACTTAATTATATAATTAACTATAAGGAAATTTAATCTGATGATAACAAAATTGTGAAAGTTAAGGAATTCTTAAGGACCACATTATTAGATAACTAAGTGGATTTCTTGAACTTGTCTTTTATTATAGGAAGTTTATTAAAAACTTTTCTTCTATTACCCATCTCTGAATTCTTTTTTGGAAAAGGATACCCCCTTTGAATAGATAGATGATTATTAGCAAGCCTTTGAAACTTTGAAGCACTCTTAATCTTATATTCTGTCTTGAGATACCTTGATCTTCTACCTTCATACTGATGTCTCTAGAACTGGTATAGATGTTATTCTTGTACAAAAAAATAGAAAACAGGAGTATGCAATAGCCTATGCTAGCCATAGTCTCAACAAAGCTGAGTATAACTATTTTGCCACCAAATTGGAATGTCTCATAGTCATCTAAGCTATTGAACACTTCTATCAATATCTAGGGACTCAACACTTCTTCTTAATTACTGACTATTTTGCTTTTTAATAGTTAAAAACAAGTAAACTTAAAGGACAACATGCAAGGTATATACTTCACTTTAAACCTTATAACTTTACTATTAAACATTAAGCTGGAAAGAAATACAACAATGCTGATATCATGTCTAAGACATATAATGTTGATAAACCAATCTTCTATAACTTTAAGTTTACATCTATTCAAAACTAATTCAAAGTTAGCAAATATAAGTAAAATTCAACAATAAATAATATCTAGCTCAAATAGTTGATGTCTTGGACAACAATATAATCTATCTTATTAAAATGAAATTTCAACATTATTATTGTCTCAAAAACTATCTTCAATACAATAAATTATCTAACACTTTTGATAACAAACAATAAAAGCAGCTTATCTTCAAAGTATAATACTATCAAGTAAAAAACAATCAACTCTACAAAAAGAATTACTATAGAAAAACAAGGAATCAATTACTCTGTGTAATTTAAAAACATGAAGTGGAACCAATCTTATACTTATTATACAATTATTCCACTAGAGCTTATCTTGATGTGAATAATGTCTTTGAAAAACTATATAAACAATACTGCTAGTTCCAAATATTTGAGAATATAAAGCATTATATTAATACTTGTGACCAATATCAATGATGAGACAAATTCAGGACCTTTGGATCCTTACATCCAATTACAATTGATGATTCTTTCTCCAAAATAAGTATTTATATTATAAAACTCCTTTAAATTACAAATAAGAGAAATAAATATATTATCATTGCAACTAATTACTTTATTAAATGGCCTAAAACTGAAGCAATATCCTATACTATATAACAGTGAGTTGTAAATTTTATTTATCAAGTTATTATTTGTAGACATAGATATTTAAAACATATACTTTCTAATTGTGGAACATATTTTAGGAATAAAATAATTGAAGCTTTATTAAAAAAATATCAAATATGACATTTTTATTTCATTCTATATCACCCACAAACAAATAAATTAGTGAAGTCCTTCAATAGGATTTTATGTAAATCTCTAACAAAAATAACAGAAGAAAAAAAAATTGGGATGAATTTATTACATCAACATTATTTTCCTATTACACATTAAAACAAGCTTTCACCAAATTTATTCTCTATCTTATTTATAGCCACAATTCCCAAATATCTTAAATAGAAATAGATAAAATAATAGATGGAAATATTTTGACCTGACTCTACCAACTGATTGAAATCCTATCCATTATTCAAGAAACTGTCCAAGGAAATATTATGAAAGTCCAAAGGAAACAAAAGAAAAGATTTGATCTGAAGTTGAAAAAGCCAAGAAACTTTAAAATTGATAATAATATATTAATCTATGATGTGTCAAGGATAAATACTTTACTGGAAAACTTAAATCAAAATGAAAAGAACCTTACTTTATCTATAATAACTTAGAAAATGAAGCCTTTAAACTTAGAACTATAGATGAAAAAGTTTTGGCTATTCTTCTTAATTTGGTATTGCTGAAATTATATCTTGATTATGAAAAATAAAAACCTACTGTATATATTGAAAACTAAAAAGAGAAATGTACAGTATAATAGCTATAGTCCCTAAGCTCTTATTACTATTACAACCAGCCCCAAGGCTCTCAGCAATTACTGTATGATTCAAAGGTGAAGTACTTATAAATAAACAAGTGAAAATATAAAAAAGGCAAATAAAAATCTCAAAGTTCAAGTGAGATAAAGGTTTTATTCAAAGGAGTAGGAATAAAAATATCTAACTAAATCAATAGAATAACAAGCTTGATCACTCTCTGTTACAAGTTTTGGTTTTTCAACTCCAACTCTCCAACCCTAGTTAAAGTGAAACTTCTGAAAGACAACTACTTTACCTCTTTCTCCAACTAATAGATTTCTTCTTGAAAGTTAGACTGTGATCATTTATTATAACATATTTGCTTTTTCAAATACTTGATCCTTTCCTAGAGAGTGATGACAGTTGTCCACAAAAAATCCATTCTTTTTAAATAAGTGAGTCTCTATGTCTTAGCAGCTCTGATTTTTCTTGACATGATAGAAAAAGGAATATAAGAAATATTCACAAATCAAGGAAAATCATCATATTAAATAGGGGAATATGGATAATCATATCACCTTAACAATTATATAAAGAGTTTTACTACTTACTAATTTATATAAAAAAGAATTATTATAATTATAGTAAGTTTCCCAATAGAGATAGTTCTGATATGTTGCTTATTGATAATTTCTAAGAGAAAAGAAACTGCACTAGGAATCAGTTCTAAAATTGCATTAAATATTTTATATATATTTTGATTTATCTTGCTTATGGACTTGTGGATTTGTTATTGTTAGGCTCAAATATTGAAATACATTTTCACATTTGATTGTAAAGTAGAGATCTTATATTAATTTAAAAGATTTTTTCCTTTATTCTCTGTTTCCATGGTATTTAAAAGGTTAACTTCTGGAACTTCTAGATTGTATACCCTTTCATTTAAGTCACTGATATTTTCTTTAATCTCTTTGATCTCTTGTTTGATTTTTTTGATAATAACTATAATATTAGCTGATATTGGATTGCTCTCTTGGATCTTATTTGATTGGTGTTGTTCAGATTTGTTAGCTATTGTATGAGATTCTAGCTTAATTGAACAATATTGTGAAGTTTTAATTTGATCTTTAATTAAGGTAATGTGCATTGATCTAAACTTATTATATAGTTTTTCAAACTTGTTTCTTGTTATATTCCTTCCATTGCATTTTTTTTTCTTTAATTGTGCAGATATTAAATAGATGTTCTGAATTGTTACAGATTGTGTACAGTTGGACTTTAATAGATTACTAGGTATAGTCAAAGTCTTCAAGTTGAAATACTTAAAATATAATTGCTTCTAAATCTTTCTGATCACTAAAGCTAATGACTGTAAACCTCTTTCTTTAATATGATATTCTTTTTGATATACTGTATAATAGGTCTTGGTCTTAGTTTGTTCACAGATTCTTTTTAGATTGAATGTAGTAATATTGGATGGAAGGTTGATAAGTTTTGCTGCAGTTTATTTATATGCTTTCATTTAATTTACATCTTAATATACTATATATCAAAAACTCTAATTAAATTTGCTTTAAGATAAATACTCAATTTATCAATTAGGATATCTTTATTCTTTTTTTTATATAAGTAATTATTGTGTCCAACTCTTTCCTGTAGATTCCTGACCACCACTTCTAAAGAAGCGTTCCTCCAAAACTTTATGTTTTGAGAGTAATAAAACTTTAAAACTTTCTTTAAAAACACCTGCTTCACTTAGTAGTAGTCATATTTTACCCTTTTTGTTTACTTTTCCTTTTTAAAAACCCCTATCTAAAAAGTTAATAGCAAGAAAGCTTTTCTAGAAAAAAGAAACCAGATGAAAAAATACACTTCTTTTCTTTCCTATGGAGGTTCCAAAGTCCAGAAAGGTGTGTGAACCAATAACTCTATATCAGCTTGGTAAACAGATATCACTAACACAGGTAAAAATGGCTTTTCTTTTAGTATGTAGTGGTTTTTTCTTGATTTTTCTGAGGGATTTTACCTACTTTAGCTTGATCCTGAATTTTCAGTTACACCAGATTTTGGATGGATTAATTGATTGAAGATTGGGATTGATTGCTTCATAATTAGCAGAAATATAAATAGGAATACACATGACATATAATGTAAATATATTTCCTAAGTCCCATAAGAACCTTAGGTCTATTATAAGTCATTTGCTAGAAATACAAGTGGATAGACATCATATGGACTGTGGTCTCCTCTCTCTTATTACTCTTCGAAAGTGTTATGACTATGGAATGAGTACTCTCCTATCATAATGGAATCTCAAGAACTCATACTACTCTCGAAGATACAACCATTCTTCCATTTCAAAATTACTCCAGAGTTTTTCCATACTGATTTAAATAGTTTTTTTTACCCTTATACAACACAAAATACTACCAAACTCACTTTCTTTCTCTAAACATACTCAGTATTGGTAACAAGCTGTAATCACCAGGATCAAAAGAAATGTATACTTCTCCTTTCTTGAAACTAGTAAGTCCACTATGACATGTTAGTTGGGAGGACTCCGAAAGGATTAAAGATCCAATAAGAGATGTCTAGTTTTTTTTAGATAATAGTAGTAGTAGAAATTTAATCCAACCAGATATTTTTGAGCAACAAGCCATCTGGTAAATCTATTAAAGGTCAGGTTTTAGGGAGTTTAGTAATATAAATAATATATGGCTTCACATGACAACCTTTGTAATCTCTATATTAATTTGTATATTACATTATTAAAGTCAATAAACATGGCTGAGCTTTCATTTCAAAATATAACTTATATATTCAAAATTATTTCTTAGTCTTACTATTAAATGAATTGATTCATAAACTAAAATCTAATAAGTTTTTACATATTTTTAGTTCTATCTTCTTCTATTTTTTTTAATATCAATTGCTTCTCTTAATAATAAACTCTTAATATGTAAATTTAAATAAAATATTTACTTGACTTAATAAATATTTTGCAAAAGAATATGATATAATATCACTTGATAAAAGATTGAAAAAATGTGTTATATAAAAAATACCAAAAAATAGTTTTGTATTTTTTATTAATAATTTTTTATGCAAGAACAATATTTGAACTATTATTTAATACTATTACTATAATTTTTTTTATTTCAGGTTTTTCTATAAAGTTATTAATAATTTCTATAATATATTTACTTGTATAATATTAATTAAATAAAATTTCAAGTTTATATAAATATTTATAATATAAATAATAAAACTTTAAATTAAACAATTATTTGAACTTGTTCATTTATCAAGTGCTTAATAAATTAAAATTATAAATCAATAAATAATAAAATTAAAAAATAATTGATATATTATTACTTACTTAAAGTTATATTCTCACTTTATTCAATGATTTTTTCAATATTTTTATTAATTAATATTACTTTATTTTCTAATAAAATTGATAATAATTGTTTTCTTGATAATGGTTTGTATCCAGATTAAAGAGTTTTTAATAACTCAATAAAATATAGATTTTTGATTGTTAATTATAAATACTATACATAATAAATACTTTAAATAAAATTTTATTAATTTTTTTCTGATAACTGGATTGCAAAAATTCAGATTTATAAAAATTATCAAATTTTTACTACTTTTTCTTTTATTATTATCAGTGCTTTCATTTGAAGAAATAAAGTTGATTTTTTTTTTAGCAATTATTTTAGAAAAATATGTCATAATAGATTCTAGACAAGAAAAATATCTATTTATTAAATGCTAATAAAGTTTTTATAGTTTTCTATTTTTTCAAAAATTTTTATAATAATTATAAATAGCTTAATAATATTAATTACTTTTTTGTTTACCTTTTTTCATATAATTTCAAAATGAACTATTTGATTTATAAAATTTGCCTAAAGAAGAAGACATTTTTAAAAAAAATTTTTTTTTAAAAAAAAGAGAAAAAAATAAACAAAATTTCATATTACTATAAATAAATATATAATAATTCATTAGAAATTTTTTGAAGTAAAACCTGTGAGTCTATAGCATAGTGATAGTACTTCCAGGTAAAAATGTGTCCCTAAAGGAGGAGACAGGAATAAAAATCAAATGTCCTTTACTAGGAAACATTAAAATTTTTAAATTAATAACTATAAAAAAACCATCTATAATTGTTCTCTATTATTCAAATTATTGATTTATAGCATTTTTTAATATTTGTTCCTATTAAAGTGAAGAGCTATGAATTTGTCTCTCAAAAAGAGACATAAGTAATCTATAAAATTTTATATGCTAAATACTTTAGGAACTTATTATTACTTCTAGGTCACAATCACAAGATCTAGAGTTCAATATCACCTAAGGGTCAAATAAAAAAAAATAATCAGGTTGTATGAAGATGTGACTTTTGGCCTCCCTGTTAATTGTCAGACTAAAATAGATCTATCACAAAAATTGCATAAAGAAAGGCCTCTGATTTGGTTATACGATTTACACCTGCACATTCTCTTTGAACTAAACAGGAAATGAAAATTCCAGAATCCCGCTTTTAGAACTGCAGTAATTATCTGATAAGCTTTAATCAAAAACTATACTGGCAGACTCTAGAATCTAACTATTCTAATTTGAAATATCCCAATCCAATGCTTGCTTAAATGATAGACTTATTAAATAGAGTTTGTCTATAATACTGCAGATGGTGACAAAAAAGAAAGAAATTTCTTCTGAGATTCAAATAAAAAGTATCAAGGTATCTGAGTGATTAATTAACCCTTACAAATTCAATCTAGTATATAAGTTAATATAAATATATAAGAGACCTAATGTAAATAGATATGCTAACTATACTAACATCACTGTTTATAACTGTTATAAATCACCAGTCCCTAGTTGAGTCTACCTCATTTTCAAAGTGGTGTGTAGGTTTAACTAGGACAAGCTATGATAGGTTATTATTAATCTATATATATATATAGAAATATATAGTTTATATAAGATGATTAGTATTATGCCAAAAAAAAAAAAAAACTCTTTCCGCTGATCCTAAATTTCCTAAAAAATTTCCTTTTTTGGTAATTTTCTTGGAAAAACCAGAAGCCAGCCACTACACAAGACAAAAGTCTTTTAAA
>CAJVPT010004965.1:0-12750 GCA_910592055.1 Acaulospora colombiana | reverse complement strand
CTAGTTAAAGGAATTTTATTGGTGTATATCTTCCATTGCCCAAAATAGTCATTCCCCAAAGATCTTTTTGCTTCACAATAGTGGAAGGGTACCAGAAGAGTCGAGGGATCCTTGTCGATTATGATATCATTATACAATGTCTGGAGAAATGCATTTTCAATCCTAGAGAAGAGTAGTGGCTTACAGTTTTCTGCTTTTCAGTCTTATTACCTGACCGAGATAAGGAAATAACCTTCTTCGCGTACTTTTCCTGACTGGGATGATAGGAAGTTGAAGATCTTGACTTGAACAAATAATTATCTTTTCACCACCTAGGGAATTTAATGTCCATCCTAATAGTCTCAATGTTTTTTTGTTTTAGTTACACTTCATTTGGAGGAGTGAAGGATTGCACACCAAATTATTTTCTTTCAATTCATCAATGATGTCATTAGAACACATGAATATGGCCTATAGAACCTTGTTTACATCTTGCTACCAATGTGTTTCGTGTCAGCCAATCAGAAGCCAAATGACATTATGTTACCAAAAATTCATAGTCAAGTTGGGGTAGGCAAAATTCTCAAAAAAACCATGAAAAGATAGTAGACACTCTAAGAGGACAAGAGACAGTATGTGAGAAGGTGGATAATAAGCCTTCCCCTACCTAGAAAACCTCTATCTCCATGTTATTCAACTTTAAAAGAAGACACTCTACAAGTTGGTCCTTTTACTTCCTAGAACCTTCTTGTCTTTAGTAAAGGAAGTACATACTTGAGTCTATTCAGGCCACCAGAGGCTCAAGTTTTTAGTCAAAGGAGTTTATAAACAAGTAAGAGAGAGTAATAGTAACTTGTGAAGACAAGCTTCAAGTTGTTTTAGGGAAAGTGGGAAGACTTTATTAGTCAAGAAGAATAAAATCTTCTTGCAAACATCTCTTTTGTGTGTAGTCAGAGGATCCTACACTCTTTATTTACTATGAAATAATGTTTACATATATGCTTATTACATGGTAAATGTATTACACACTATGTACAAACTAGCCCAGACCTGACCAAAGTCTATTTAAGGGAGAGTGCATGACACTATCTTAATTTTTCCTAGAACAATTTTATAGAGTAATCTAGTTATCAAACTGTTGTATACTGTAACCTGAACCAGGATTTGGTCCTTCAGTGTGGTCTGTCGAATTCCTTCTTCCACGAAGGTTTCCTGATAAATACTAGTCACTGAATTGGTCATGCTTTTAGGCATTCCACCAGTACAATGTTTACTCTGTTCTAAAACTTTAACCTTCTTAACTTGATAGCTTCTTTTGGTGGTAAGATTGGCAGAATGCTTCTTATCAATCTGGTTTCTATTCCAGTTGACCACAAGATCAGCCCTATCCATCTCCACCTTATCAGAATAATGATAAGATACTGATTATCTACAATACCTATAGACCAGCCTGATCTGATAAAGATCAGCTATAGATGACATCGTGTTATGGTGAAGATCCATTTCGGATATTGGTAAGATAGCCAGGACTATGCCCAATGACAAATATTGATTTATCATCCAATGGATTTTTTAATTGTATATTGTACCTAATATTTGATTTATGGATAGATATAGTTTTGGGTGTATCTAACTTCCATACCTCCAGCTCTATGATCATCAGTTTGTGATCATTGGTGATTAGAGAGTCGAGCATATCTATAATGTTGGCTTTATGTTTGTGCCATGTTGCTTTGGGATTTATTTAGATCTGGTCGAGTCTACTATGGCTGCCTTGACTTTGTCAATATATTCTCTTTTTGATAGATTATAAGTATAGTATGTGTCTATAAAACCATTGTTAATGAGAGTTTCAATTTGTTTTTCAGATGGGTTGTGGGTGTGAATCGATTTTTTGTTACTCAATTTGTCCATACTAGAATTGAGTGTACCATTTAGGTCCCCCATAACTATAATATACCAGTTCTGTACTATTGTTTCATTAATCCATTATTTAAGTATATATGTGATGCATGTTTGTTCTTTGGATAAGTCTTGTATAGGAAAGTAGACTTCAATTATTCTCAGTCTTTTTTTACTTAGAAAGGTGAGATTTGTAGCTATTAGTCTACCATTAAAGGTTTTGTATTTGTATATTCTCTATGCAATATCTTTTTTGATCATCATGTTTAGGCCATGACTAAGAATTTGCACTTCTTTGTGGGATCAAATTATTTGAAAGTTTGGATATTTCCAGTGTTTAGAATATTGGTATGATCTATTAGTTTCTGTTGTTATTATGATATTTCATTGCTTTTGGTTATATAAGTTGAACCATATATTTCTTTTTTGTGTGTCTACTAATCCATGTATGTTAACAGTTATAAGTTTTCAAATTGGTCAGTGTTTATTAAGGTTTTCTTCTATGGATGAGTTATTATTATTATTGTTGTTGTTGTTGTTATTGTCATTAATATTATTATTGTTTGAGTTAATTTCTATTGAGTTCATATTTAGTAATTGAAATGTTGAATTAAAGAAATTCAGTTGTTGAGTTTGATCTGGAAGTTCTTGCTATATTGTTGATATTGTAATTTGTGAGCTTCCCATTATTTATTTGATTGGTTGTTGGTTCCCTTGAGGATGAGTTCTGTGATCTCGGTGAATATTTTGTTCATATTTTTGTCCATTCTACTAATAGAAGCATGGATTTGTTATTGTGTTTGTATGCTGACAGTCTTGTTTTGATAACTGGTTTGTTGTTATTATTTATTGTGTTAGATAATTCAGTTGCAATTTCTATTTCCATTTCTTTGGAAGTATCATTCTCTGTATACTCTATGTTGTATATCCTCTCATCTAGATCATGATATTCTCTTTAATTTTTTTAATTTCTGCTTTAATTTCTTCCAGGAGGTGCAAGAAATTTGCGAGTATTGGTTGTTTATTACTGTATTGATTGATATTGTTTTGTTGCTGACCTTGTTTTACTGCTGCTGCATAGAAGCCTAGTCATCTTTGTTTTTTCTTTAGAATTCTTACTTGATTTCTGATTGTTATAGTACATACTAATTTGTATTTATTATAGAGTTTCCCAAATTTTCCAGCTTGCTCTTTATTGTATTGTTTTTACTATAGAAATCTTTTTTTGATGGGCAATTGGCCAAAAGGTGTTCATGGTGATCACTGATTAAGCAGAGTTTTAATTCAATTGATTGCCAGATAATTGTTGTTTATCCAAGTTGGTAGTCTTGTTTCATTACCTTGTTCAGGTCTTTATGACAATCAAAATTCAAGACTGTGAAGCATTTTCTTTGATATGACATTCTTCTTGGTATGTAACATGTCATGGCTTTGACTTGTTTACAAATTATTCTGAGATTAAAGGTGATTGTATTTGATGGTAGATTGGTTAGTTTGGCTGTGATCTGATCATATTCTTTTATTTATGTCATGTCCTATTGTATGTCAAAACTCTAACTGAGTCTGACTTGAGTGAAACATTCCATTAGTTGATCAGTACTTCTTTATCATCTTTGTGTATATATATGATCATTGCTGTTTGCCATATTTGTTGTATTGATATAGTGACATTGCTGATTGCTCCATATTTGGCAAAGAATTGTTGTACTTCAATGAACTTTTTGTTGATAAGGATGTTCTATACTCTAAAACTCATTTTCTTTTTTAGAATAGGATTTGTGAACTTCATGATTTCCATATGTTGATTATTTGTTTTAGGCATAATTATATTGCATAACATGATCACTAATTGTTTGTTATTGAGAATAGCAATAATATGTTCATTTTTATTGCTTTCTTTACTATGGATAGTGAGAAGTTCTTCTTGTGAGTTGAGAACTTTAATGAGGTCGATTATTTTTTGTATTGTCATCCTGCCAGGAAGTTCAGATTCCAGAATGCCAATTTTAACTCTTTCTCTTTTATATCTTTGAATTCTGTCAAATAAAGAAAGGAGACTTGATTTTGTGATCTGTTTATATTCCTTTTGTTTACCTTTGTAGTTGGATATTTTGCAGAAAGGATTTGTGGATGTCACCAAGTATTCTCTTTCTTCCATATCAATATCTAAGTCAAAAACGTATTTTTCTTTCTCTTGATTCTGGATAGATATGTCTTGGCTAATATTATTGTTACTCAAGTGATTGACTGTCTTCTTCAACTTTTTCACTCCAGTTTGAAGTGTTTGTATACTTTTTGCTATTGAGTTGCCCGTCAAAATATCAATTGTGCTATTATCTACTTATGTGTGCCTGTTGGAAGCTGATAAGAACTTGTTTTCTTCAATTGGTGTTTGATTTTGAGTGGTTTTCTTTGGAGGCTTCAGAGTTGTTTCTTTATATAACTTGTTGATGTTATCTCTCACAAGGGTATTCTCATTATAGTTGGGCCTCCATTGGGCTATTCTATTGTGAAGTTCCCTTTGAAAAGATATCTCTCTATTCACTTTTCTTTTCTTTGTAAAATTATCATAAAAGGAAATTTTTTAGAAAAAAAAGGATCTGCAGGAAAGAGATTTTTGAAAATTTTGATTCAATAGTGAACTAGTCTCAAGATGTTATTGAAAACTAAACTTTTGACTATCATTCTGATCCAGAGGTTGGTTTTCTTCTGTTTAATATTCTTGTTTCATTCCTAGACCTAATACTTATTTTATTTTTTTTTACTTTGGAGACAAATTGTTATTGACTCTAGTATATATATATTAAAGTCGATGTCATTTCCTTCATATGTCTATACATGAGTTTGATCTTCTCTTAATATATTGCATCTAACATATTTTTAAATCTGAATAAGTTCATTTTTCAATTGGAGCTTGATTATGGTTAGTAGTTCTTGTGCTCAGGATTTCAACTTGAAGGTTCTTCATTGATAGTCATCTGCATCTATTGATCCAACAGTTATTTTCCTTAATCTCAAGAAGTCTATTGTCACTTTTTAGTTAATTTTGTTATTATATTGAAGTTATATTATTCAAGGATCTACTCATTTTGAAGTAATTGCTCACTTCATTCCTACTATTGAAATTGATCACTTGATCCTTATATGCAAGTTCTAGTATATTCCTGTTGAGCAGAATAATGTCTAACCCTTTAATTTGCTATTTGAGCTTTGCTTTCCTGATCTTGTCATTCACTTTAGTATAGATCTGTATTATATTCCTTCTGATCTTTTTAACTTGAATCTTTAGATTTTTTATATTAGTAAAATCTTTTATATATATGATTAATCTTGTTATCTTGCTTTTGTTTTTTATAGTTTTTAGTATTGTAACTACTATCTAACTATTCATATTAATTATTGTTTCAGTTTTCAGTAGAAAAGAAGCTATGGCTACTGTAACTACATTGAGTTCTATCTCAATAGATGTTGTTTTGTAGAGAATTTTAAAAGATATTATTTCAGTTACCTCTTCTGATTCAAGATTTTTTATTTAGTAGGTGATGATATAGAAGTTCTAGTAATAACTTATGTGACTTTAACTTTTTGCCATTCTTCTATACTTTGCTACAATTGACCAACCTTATTTTTAGTTGTCTTATTCTTGATCCACTTGTTATACACACTTGTACTAATATATCTAGAAATATATATATCATCAAGCTTATATATGATATGCCTCTTGTACTAATCAAGTTTGGATTTAATACTTTTTGACAATGACAATAGCTTAGTCCCTTTGCATGCACTACTGTTTATTTTGGGTTGTTAGCTGTTACCTGGAACCATGATGGTGTTTTTGCTTGAAATCTCTATAATATAGAGATCCTTGTCAACATTCTTATTAATATTATATTTTGGACATAGCTTTATATAAGAAGAGTGTAACTCCTAAACATAGTGTCTGATATAATGCTATTTTTATTTTTCTTTCTTTATTCACTATGTTACATTTCACCACTATTTACACAAGTTTATTTTCCTTTAAAAATCTACTACTTATCTTTTCAATTCATATTATATTGTGAAATAAGTTAGTTCAGAAGTAAAGATTAATCAGCCTTATCATATAGTCTAGAATGATCGTTCCTGTGTTGATTTTGATAATTATTTCTTCAAAGAAGTGTAATTGTCTTCCCTATACTCTCCACTGGTTAGTATAACATACTTGAACCCAGCTTATTGTCTTGATTTAATTATAGTTAATAAACTATTCCACTTATTTAAGATCATTTACTCTAAGCTTTTTCTTATATCTATTAAACCAATTTGGTTCCATGAATGTTTCGATTGATATTAGTTTACTATTTGTTACTTTGTTTACTTGTCTCCTATCTTTGAACAAAAATCTTGTTTCTATGTATTAATAAGTACATTATATATAAAGTTCATACCTATCAAATAAATCTTTGAACACATCTTCAGCATGCTTGTTTCTGACCAAGCCATCTATTGAAGATTTATAATTATTTCCTTGCATAGTTTTCTAGTATATCTAATTGTTGAGTGTAGTTTCTTGATTAATGTTAAGTGCTTTTGAAGCATGTGAGCTCTAAAGCTAAAAATATTGTATCTTAAATCATTATGGAAACTGTGTTCAAGGTTGAGATAGCAAAACCAGTTTTGTGTTTAATTATTCTTCTCAAATTTTTATGATAAGGTCTGCTTTGATCTCCATTATTCACAGGTCCAGAATCAAATACTTCACCTTAGGTAGGATTATATGGTTGATTAAATATTGTATTTGTTTATTTGGACTTTCTTTTCAAGAAAATAGCTCACAAGATTTGATATTGTCTAATAAATCAGGTTTGTTTGATGTTTCTTTTTTTCACCATTATCAAACCATACCTCTAGATACCAAACTGCTTCAATGACTGCTTTAATAGTATTGTACTCAAAGGTTATTTCAATCTTTTTTTGTTGTTAATTACAATTAATTTTAATTTACTTGGATTTCCTTTTACTTGTGTAAAGTTGTAAAAAGAGTAATAATATTGATAATGACTTTGAACTGTTTTCAGTTTCCAGAAATCCATGTCATATTATCCATGTATACTATAATTGATGTATTTGTAAGGTTTAGGGATATTCTATGTTGTGTTCTCTCATATATCTTTGTAAAGTTTTTGTATTAGTATATTTTATTGATCTTACAAATAAATGGGATATAATAAATATCCCAGAGGAGCAGTAATATTGCATCTCTTTGATATATCCTGTTTTTGACTTTATATGGATCAATAATTCCTATTTTTGTAATTACTTATTTCTTCTATCTTTAAGGTCTTCCATAATAATATTAATAACTTTCCAGAAAGTTTGATTCTTCTCATAGCCTTAACCAAGGTGTCTAAGTCCACATTGTTATATACTTTGCTCATATTCTGGAAAAGAATCCATAGTTCTTTATTATTTTTCTTTGCATTTTTGATAATTGTATTTATTTCAAAGATGGACTCTATTGTACTGATTTCTGGCAGGGCAACCCAGTTGTATTCTAACAGTATTTCATATCTTGTAAGTATACTGGACAGCCTGTTTACAATCCCTTTATTGAAGATTTTCTTTATTGATTTTAGTAATATTATCAGTTTGACTTTCATAAGATTATTGCCCCAGTTATACATTTTTGAAATCAGGTATACCATCCCTTCCTTTCACTTATGTGGCATTGCTACTTTCTAGAGGATTACATTAAAAATATTATTTACTTTCTGATTACCTTGGGACATAGGAAGTACAATTCTATATATAGGATCTGTAATGTTTTAAAGGCTGAGGATTTGCTTGCTTTAGCTATGATATTTTTTATTTCTTGCATAGTGAACTCATTAGTGGTTTCTTTGTATAATTCTGCATTTACATGTTGCATAGGTTTGACTCCTTCTGTTATTCCTATGGAGTTTTATATGGATTAGATTTCTTGATCCATTCTTCAAAATGGTTATATCTTGGGATTTGGTTTTTTTCTTATCTAAGATTATATCTGGTTTATCATTATTTAGTATTAGCTTGTCGAGTTTGATTTTCCATTTCTAACTTTTAGGAAACTATTTATCATTTTTTTTTGTCTGTTGCAAACAGTAAGACAACTGTTGATGGCCTCTTTAATTGTTTTGCTATTTTAGATACAAATAAGTCTGTGTGAGATGTTTTTTATACTCTTTATTTCATCTATTAACATGACTTTTGTAGTTTTGAAATCTTTTAGGGATCAAGTTTTTTGGAAAGTTCAATATCATTGCTTTTTACTAGATTTTGAATTTTTGCTCTGGTTTCTTTTCCAATTTTATTGTTTCCACTTCTACTAACAATTTTTTTAGCTTATAGAGTCCAATAGTTATGTTTATTATTATTCAATTATACATCTCTTACTTATTTCTGTACTAATCTGAGGCTTCTTTAACTTTCTAATGTATAAGCTTATTACTTTGAGAATAATCTCTTTTAGGCTGTACCATATCTTATCAATACTCACAATTGGATCTGTTAGCTCATTGCAAGTATCCATTCTTTCTTCAATGTACCTTGTCCACTTCTCTCATCTTGCTGATTCTGTATTTGTCCAGTTATATCTTACATTGAGTATTTTTTGTATATTTCTTCTTTATTTCAGCAGGGGAAAGAAGGGAATGTCCTGGTGAAAGCAATTTTATAGTCCCTTTTATATATTTGTTTATATCATTTAGGATTTCTACTATTATTAGCTTTAAATACTCATTCTATATTATCCATATTTGATCATCTTACTTGCTATTCCTGCATCAATTTCCCAAGTATATTCTTTTTTGTATGGGTTTGTTATATGGAATATGTCAATTAAGGTGTAATTCTTTATATATTAATAAGAATGCTGTTAAAGAATATTTAGTTCTTTAAATGATAATATTTATTAAAAACCCTATCTATACAAGATGTCTCTGTGTCATTCAGATCCCTTGTAACTATGGTTTACCAATTTGATTTGTAGTTAAAGCTAAGCTATCTCATTATTTTCTTCTCAAAATTTGATTTGTTTTTATACTTTGCTGATGAATATATATCTATAATTCTGTAATATTTTATGTGTAAAAAGATTAGATCGAATATGATAGCTTTTCCATTGATCATTTCTTTCTTCATGATTCTTCTTAAGAATTTTTATTTGAGGATTACTCCACCCCTATTTCTTGTCTTTAATTTGTATTGATCCAATGGCACTTATATTCTTTAGTTCTTCAGGGTTTTATCATGTAATTATTTTCATTTGTTTCTATATTGACTACAATATCCCTGTTCTTTATCTGCTATAACTCTATCCAATTTATTTGGTTTATTTCTTTGTTTAGTTCTCTCATGTTGGAGATTGGGATCTGTACTGTAAAGTTCATTTTTATATGGTCTACTGAACTTTTATGGGTTGTCTTCTTTTTCCATTTTTGTTTTATAGAGTTTTCTTATTGCTTAGTTTGTCACTCCTAAAATTTAATAATGGTGCTGATATTGATTCTTCACTAGTGCTTCAATAGTCTCAGATGCTTTTTGCATGTTAGCTTCCATATAATTTATCATCCTACTTATTTTTGTTGTCTTTTCCTTATGCCTACTGTCTTCTATCCTTGATTTGAGTTATCATCTATACTATTTATTGGGGGTTTATCTTTCTCCTTGTTATTATTGTTTGAATATTATTTAATCTCATAATCATATTCCTGGTTATATGCTTCTATGTTTGTGACTCTCTCATTAAGATCTACTACTATCTTTTTGAGCATCTAATCTCTTTTTGTATAGTCATAAGCATCTCCATGATTTCTTGAATATTTTAAGATTATGATATATATCTTTGTTATTGCTAAAGTTGTTTTTATCAATTTTCTTGAGTTTGTTTCTGTTTGGTCCTATTTTATCTTTTATTGTTGGCTTATGTAGCTGCTAAATAAAATGCTGGTTTGGCACCTCTTTGATTGTTTGGTAGATCATTAACTCTAAAGCTACTTATTCTGGCTGGTTTGAATTTGTTATAGATTTGTCTGTACATTTCTATCTATATATGGTTGAAATGATTCACTGTTTTCTCTATTCCTTAATAGGATATTTCCTTGCAAGATACATTATTGCATTACAAATAGAATATAGTGATGTGTTGATAGAAGACAAGGATATAGTGGTTTTCTCGAAAGTGTAGATAAAGATAGGTCTCTAAAGAGAAAAACAAAAATAAAAGTCAAATAGCCCTTACTAAGAAACATTAAAATTTTTAAATTAATAACTATAAAAAAACTACTTACAATTGTTCTCTATTATCCAAATAATTAATTTATAATATTTCTAACATTTGTCTCTATTAAAATAAAAAGTTATAAATTTTGTCCCTCAAAAAGAGATATATGTGATCTGTGAAATTTTATATACTAAATACTTTAGGGACACATCATTAGGTGTAGTTCAGGTCTTTAGCTACAAGTAAATCTTCTTTTGCTTAAAACTTATTACTGTGAATTTCTTTAGTTTATATTTTGTTGAGCATATATATAGTATGTAGTATGTGTATACTTTCATCTCATTGAGAATGCATCTTAGGTTCCATATTATTGTACTATAAAGTAAATTGACTAATTTTACTGCTATACTGTGTCTTTCTCTTATCTGATTCATGAACCAGTTAGCATCATTATTCTAACTACATTTCCTTTAATAAGAATACTATATTGTTTTATAGATTTTTCTTTAATTATCTCTTCTTAAAGATAATTATAGTGCACTGACATAGTTTATGTTTTTATACTAATTCCTGATATGTTATCAAATCTAATTAATAAAGTGTTGCCTGATTTCAATGAACTTTGTGTCTAGGAGTATGTTTCAGACCACTATTAATTTGTCTTTTTTGACTATTTATTTGTTGATCTGCATATGCGTAAGCTTATTGCACCTATATTAGATAATTCTATTCGTGTTGTATTATATGCTACTTGTCAATTATCAAAGATTGTGATAATTTGAATTTCTTCTTGCTATATTCTCTATGGATTGTGATGAGCCCCAAGAAGAGTTAAGGACTTTAATTAAGTAGAGAATTTTCACATCTTTGTTTGGACCAGGAATAATATTGGCATCAATGGCAACATTGAAATGTTCTCTTCTATACCTAGTCTCTGAGTTAACTGATATTCTTGGTCTTGGCTTTATGTTAAAGCACATTATATTTTTCTTGTGACCTATTGTTGATCAAAATTCTTTTTTCATTTTTTTAGTAACAGTTTTGTATTACTATTCTATATTTTGAACTTCTGAAAGGATATTCATTTCTGCTTGGGAGTTACTCTTGTTTGATCCTACCTTCTCTGAAGACATACTACCTATCAAAGAGTTTCTTGTTCTGCTCTCAGCTTCTTCCATCAGTTCACTTCATGTTTGTACTTTACAAGATCATACTATTTTTATATTTATATTGGTGTATCAGAAGTTGTTGCTACCATAGTTACATGAGAATTTACTTTCTCACATTATGGTAACTTCTGCTACTGATGGTGTTTGAATCTTTATATATATACTAGTAGGCTTTTAGACATATGGTTGGTTATAAAGAGAGGTTGTCTCTTTGCTCCTTCTTTTCACATACTAATTTCATTCTATCCTTTGTTGTTCAGTTGTGAAACCTTGAAGTTTCTAGTGTTGGAATCCATTTTTCCTATTATTGAGATTACGGCTCCTTAGATAATTGAAAAGGAGTGATAACTGTATATAATAAATAATAATATAATATCTAATTTCTTAATATATTTTTAAGGTAGTAAAAAGATATCAAATAAAAGCCAAGAATTTTCAAGTCTTTATTTCAATTAGATAAAGTTTTTTAATAGACTTCTTTATTCTGTTGAATAAATTTTTTATAATATAGTGCTCTATTATTGATATAATAAGTAACACTAGTTAAAATTATATTATTTGACTATTGAATTATTGCTGAATTTGAAAAAATATAATAATAAAAAGATTTATGAATTATTTATAATTGCTGTTACCTGGCATAAAAAATATTGACAAAAAATTGGCAAAAAAAAAATTTAGGTATACTGTGGCAAAAAAATTAAATGCAAATCTAGTAATATTGTAACCAAAAAATTTTTTTTGCATATTGCAATAAAAAATTCTGTAAAAAATTGATACTACGACAAAAATTTAAAAAAATTATTGTGATAAAATTTTTAACAAAAGTTATAATCTAGTATTAAAATTCGATAAATATTCATAAAGTTTAACAAATTTAATGAAATTTATTAAAAAATTACAAAATCAATTAACTAAATTATTTATTACTTTCTTTTTTCTCCTCTTTTTCCTCTTTCACTTGCTTTTCTTTTTCCTTTAAAGATTTCAGCTTGACTCTTTTAAAACTAGTCCCAATTGATTTTATTTTGCCAAATATTTTCTGAGATTTTTACTTTTTTCTTCTAACCTAATAGCTTTCTGAATTTCATACATTTATACACTTTCTCTAATTTAGTTTTCATTTTTTTTTTTAGTACCTATAGTCAGACTAGATCATTGATTTATTAATTAATTGAAAACATAAGTACATTTATATTTAATCAGTATAATACATACTATAGCTAAACTATTATTCTAATCTAACTAACTTATTGTAAGCATAAAAGTCTCTAAATTCAACCTTGTGAACTATATTTTGCTTTGCAGTGTCTTTGGATAAAAATTCTCATAGTTCACTATATTATTACCAGCAGGTTGTCATTGCCATATATCTTACCAAGATAATATAGAAAACTACAAAATAATAGATTAAAAAAAAAGAGAAGATGAATATTTAAAAATATCTAAATAAAT
>CAJVPT010004964.1:0-12753 GCA_910592055.1 Acaulospora colombiana | reverse complement strand
ATTTCAGTATCAAGTGACAAAAGGAATTTTTATTGAAAAACAAATAGCAAAATTAATTATTTAATTCCTCTTTCTGGGAAGGCACATCATTGGAAACTTGAGGAAGATTAGGATCATAAGTTGGTCTTTGATCCAGATGCAAGGATTTTCAAGCTAAAGAAATACTCCAGGAAGGAGGACCAATTAAACTCATCTGCCACTCACTGAGGGCTCTGAAGGAAGGTGAATTTGGAAGGACATTGGCTTGAACTAGTTGGACCTGCAGTTTTTCTACATGGAGATGAAGTGCTTGAATTTTTGAGTGCACTGCCAACTGTTGAGGAAGCTCCAAAGCCAACCATCTTAAGTTTACTTGACAGAGTGAAGTTATTCATTGGTGATATTGAACCATAGCTTCTTGATCATAAAGATAAAGCCACTGCAAGATATATCTCTAAGCTTTAAATTGCTCACAAAGTATGGAAAATTCAGTTCAAGAAAAGGCCAATTCTTTTTTATATTCTGAAAAATAACAGCAAAGTAAAGTCCGATCAAGGAATTTCATTTTCTCTTGCATCAATATGATGCAACTGATCACTGGATTAGGATGTTCAATAGCACGCTCAAGTCTGTTAATACGAGATATTTTCAAGGAAATTGAGATATGGAATATGGAAATTAATGATAAATCATTCATCAAGTCCATCTATTTAATGTTGAATAGGAACTGATGATTAGTTAGACAAGTTATTATATCAAATCAAATTGGGATGGAATAAAAATCAATAGTGTAACCTTAAAATATATTTAAGGAATATCTACATGGGAAATTTCCTATCAAAAATACTTAAACTTAGTCATCAACAATCAGTTACAAGGAAACTGGACTTACTCAAAATGGATATGTTATTTATTTTGGATGAAACTTCAAACCAGTATGAACCCCTATATAACTTCATCACCTCAGTGAAGGATAGTATCAAAAATACTTTTTTGGAAATCAAGCAACACATGTAACAATCTGATTGCATAGCCATTTGGATCAATTTATACTATTTGGGAGAACTGTTGAATATCGTCCAGGACCCCAAACAATTGTGGCAACAGTATCTTCAAGAAAATCCACTTCAAAATTTTCACTACTATTATTGCACAGTTAGGTGCATCTATAAAATCTTTCAAGGCAATCCAAATCAAATTTATCAAACAAAGTTCTTATCCATGAACTATCTATTTGGGATAACTAATGAAATTTATTAAACTGATTTTATTCCCTATATAAAGAAACTTGACTCAAAGGACTTCGCCTTTTAAGGAGGAGAAAGTGTGATAAAAATAGCATCTACTACTATTGGATAGTAATTTTTAGTTATGATCTTCATTCTATTTCTATTTTTATCTATTTATTTATAATTATTTCTTTGATATTCTTATTGATACTTAATTAGCGTAGATCATTTTATCAAATGTAGTATATAATATAATTTACCGTAGATTAGATAGCCCAGGAGGTCTAGGAGGCCCAAGTAGTCCAAGTGACCTATTTTTACAAGTATATGAGCAGTCATAATTTGCTCAAAAGTAAGATAAGTTTGAATATAAATTCACTTGACTTTGGAAGTTTGCAGATAACTTCATTTTGATTTCTTGAAGATTGGATATCTTCTTTTGATTTTAGGACTAAAGGAATTGTCCTAGTTTTCTTGATTTATTAATAAACTTAGGTTCTGAGCGAACCATATTTCTTGGAAAACACTTTGTGATACTGTTTAAAGGATTCTTGATAAATCTCTTCTTGAATATTTCTTTATTATAAACCACTTCTTTAAATCTTTCTTTGGGAATTGTTCTTTTAAAAGCAATTCTACTTGGACACACTGGTCAAATATAAATTTGATTACAATATGATATAAAAAATGATTATTGTAAGAAAAATTTTTTTAAAAAATTAATTCTTTAATTAAAAACTTTTTAAATATCAATTCAAATTTAACGAATAATATATTATTCGAAAGCTCTAATCGTAAGAAATCCAATGGCAATAAAATAATTAGAGTCTAATTACCAGTTATAAATATATAATATTTTTAAAAAAAAAATTAAAAATAGACATAACTTTATAACTAGTAATTAGATTTAAATGATTTTTTACCAATGAATTCCTTGTAATTAGAGATTTCGAATAGTATATTCTTTGCTAAATTTGGATTAATATTTAAAAAGTTTTTAATTAAAGAATTAATTTTTAAAAAAAATGTTTTTACAATAACCTTTTTTATATTGTATATATTATATTGATCATTTATGGATTGTACTTTTAGATTCAGATCAGATTATAAATAATCATTATCTATAGTAAAACATAATCATAACAAATAGCAAAAATTACAAATTGTTATAGGAAACAAAAAGAATCAAGTTATTTAGGGAAAACCAATAAGAAAAAATACAATGAATAATATAGAAACAGGGTATTTTAACTATTCGGTAGCTAAAGAACATTAATAAGCAAAAAGCCTAATAAAATGTCTCAGATGTTTAGAAGATATTAAGAAAAATAACTATTGTGTAATAAAAGAAAAATGAGACAGAGTATATATAGTCAAATATCTTATTACTAGAAAATCTACCAGAAGAGTCCAGAAATTAAAGATTCCAAGAAGCAAGACAATTATTAAAAAAGAAATACTTAAAGTGATAAAGGAAAATCAAGAACAGATTCAAGCTACCAAAATAGTAAATATAAAGATAGAAAGCTGAAAAAAAAATTATTGAAAACAATATAAAAGAAGTTATGTATTAGTTCTACTAAATAGAAATATTTTAACAAAATTAGAAGTATAAAGTAATGACCTTTTATTTTAATAGATTACTAGTTAATCATGAAAGTGAAAAAATGAAAATGGAAGTAGCATGGATTCAAATAGAAGAAATAAAAAAAGAAAGTAAATTTCAGGTATAGGTGAAAAACTGACTATCATTAATAAATATAGAAGTGATAACAATAGTTACTATATTGCTAATTGTTCTTATTAAAAGCATAGTCAAGATCTATATAAACAGTCAAGCTTATATCTCTAAATAAAAAAAACAAAAAGAATGATCTCAAAAAGATGTATAAAAAATAATTGAAAGAAAAAAACTAGTCTCTATAGATATGAATGCTAGATCTTGTAAAGAAAAAATATTTAAACCTAAAGTTAATTAAAATTAAACCTACTCTAATAATAGATATAATAAAGAAGTAGATGTTCTGATTAAAAAAGTCCTTCAACTTCTTATAATAGCATAAAAGAATATCATATTATCCAAATTCATTATAGAAATTAAATGGCAAAGTATAATACTGAACACTTCAATATGATAATTTATTAAAAAAGTAAATGGCAAGCCAAAAGTCTATTAATGAATACAATAGAATAGAATCCAGAAAAAATGAAACTAGCAAATATAAAATCAGCATAAATATGTATAGAACTTTATGTAGAATAGAATGAAGGATTGATATACAATATATGAAATACTTTTCTTAAAGACTTTACAAAAAAAACTTTCTCATGAAACTGGAAAATAATGAGTTATTGACTCTAATAAAACTAGCAATAAAAAATCAAATTTTTACAAACAAATGATATACTGTATATAGAGTGTAACAAAGATACAAAAATAGTAAACTCCTTATTAAAATATCTAGTATATAAAAAGCAATTGTAAGAAGTATAGATGAAAGAATTAAAAAAGTTATTAAAGAAATTTAAGAAACTTTTTTAAGAGAAAAAAGAGGAAAAAAAAAATATACCACCAATTATAAAAGATAGAGAAGAGATGAAAAAACTAAACAAGCTAATCTCTAAACTTATAAAAAAAGTTTTCAAAAGTGATTATAAAACTCATAAGAAGTAACAGGCTTATTACAATGGCTGATCTCGAATATTGCAATAAAAGAATAGGATAAAAAGTTCGTAAGTAGATTACAAAAATTCAAAAAAAAATTTGTAATCAAATTTGAAAAAAAATTTAGAATAAAATATATACAAGAGTAATTGAATAAAAATAGTTATAAGGAATTAATAAAAAAAATAAAGTAAGAAAGCCAGGCCTGAAAGTTAAAAGATCATAATAATGATCAAAAAACTATCAATTCCTAAAAAATAAAGATTGAACAACAAAAATCTGAAGTAGATCTTAATAAAAAAAATTAAATATAGAAATAATTGATTGGGTTTTAATTTCTATCAGAGCTTCACAAAATAATTTGCAGTGATACTAATAGTTAAAAGGATATTTATCTAAACTATTAATAAAGTAATAAATTATTTTCAAAGTTGTACTTAGAGTGACAATAGTTAAGACAAATAAGTTAGTTAGAGATTTAACTTTAGTATTATATTGATATATAAAGTTTATAAAATTTTTAATAAAATATATGTAACTAGCTTGTCAAAAAAAAAAAAATTCTTTTCATTGATCTCCAGTTTTCTTAAAAATTTTTTTTTTTGATAATATTTTTGGAAAACAAGAAGCCGGCCTTCAATATTTAAGAAACACATAGTCTAAAAAACAATAACAGCTTATCACCAAGCTTCAAAACTACTGTACTTCTTTGTAATAACAATTATAGGATAAGTATTAGAGAAAAACTATCACAGTATGGTTTTTCTTTATAGAGGAAAGAAAATATCAAGAAAACTGATTCACAGTAAGCTTCTGGAGGCTCAATCTCAACTTTACAAAGCTCTCAGCCAGGCCAATGCAGGTTAACACCTTTCTTGATACTAAGAGAAGCACTATAGGCAATAACTTTAGTCAATAAATCAACTAAAACTCAAAGCCCATAATACTTAGGAGGATGTCCAAGTCTTAATTACTTAACAGTAGAGAGTGATATAAATAACACAACAACATTCCATATCTTGAATCACATAATATGAACATGTCACATCTGCCAGTTTGAATAGCAACCCACTTACATGTTTAATAAACAACCTGTTTATGTGTTTTTACTTCATATTTACACATGATAATAATTATCAATAACACAATAGATTTAAAATAGTAATGCAGCTTATAATCAATAGATCAACACCTTGTTTACATGTTTATATTTTATACTTACACGTAATAGAAGCTATCAATAATAACAATAGATCTAAAAATAATAACACAGTTTACAATCAAAAGATCAACACCTTTTTTATGTATTTACACTTTATACTTACATATAATAGTAGCCATTAAACCATAATAGATATAAAAATAGTAACACAACTTACAATCAACAGATTAACATCTTGTTTATATAAACAAAAATAAATAAACAAAACAAAAAAACAAACAAACAAGTACTACTTAAATAAGTAAGGAACAACTATCATATAACTCAACACTATCCAAAATAGCATTTAATAAAACATATTAACACTATATATAGCAACCTACTCTCTATATTACATGATCAATATGTCCATAAAAAAATACAAACTTTTACAGGTCACTAAAAAAAGAGAAACACATATCATTGAAACTTTAATCTAATTAATAGACAAATATGATTAACAAAGAAAGTTATGGGTCTTACAAATCTTTTTGAATGTCACTTCAACTTAAAAAACTATAATAAACCTGGCTATAGGTCCAACTAGATACTTAATTATTAATAGTATCATCGTTAGAATTCTGAATATTGATCACACTACCTTCATCAAAGCCAATATTCTTAGACAACATATCCTTTACTTATGGATCATAGGACAGGAAAAAGAAGAAGATCTTTTAACTCTCTTTTTAGAAGACAAATACCTGGATATGATAAAACAGATAGAACAAGTACAATATATCTTACAACTATTGTAAACAAATCAGTTAATAGTTGGAAGTGATCTTCCTATTAACAACTCATCTAATAAGGCAATGATCATGGAAGTTAAAGTAACCACATCAATTGAAATTCTGATCATTGCTAAAGTCAAAATAGGAGACAAGGAACTAGAAAACAAAATTGAAATAGAATTCATCGATGAAAAAAATTAGAGGAAATAATATTGCTGAACAGCAAATATATAAAACAAGAAATAGGAAAACATTCGGCATTAATCCATACTACATCAAGAAAAATAGAGATTTCAAAATGGGTGTATTTACCTCAAGACTTTCAGGAGAAACTAAAACAAAACAAATAGCATATTTCTAGAATACATTAAGCTTATTAAAAGACTCTTATCCCTTTATAAAAGAATTTATCAATGGCAATACCTGGATAACATTCTGCTGTAATGAGGAAGAAGATATATTAAGATGCCTTGAAAAAATCAATAGAAAGAAAGAAGACAATTTTACCATCATACTCCTAGAAATGAACAAATAGTCAAGCCTCAATCAACTATTAAATAAAAAAGTGTTTCAAAAAATACAGGAGGAAAAAAAAACATTACTAGTGATTATCTTGATTGATATTGACCATAATTATTCACACCAAAAAATCAAGGCAGTCTTCAATCAATATAGACAAACAATAAACATTCATATTGACAACCATTCATGGTCACAATGCAGAATCAAGGCACATATTATTTCTTATAAACAATATACTGACCTTGAGGAAAAATAGATGATTCATATCAGAACGAAAACAATTAGAGCCATTTTTTTTCAAAATGAACCTGATAATGAAGAAAGAAACAAAATCATTAAACAATATAATACACAATCCTTGCAACTATATGGAGTATATAATACTATCACTAGGCTAATTGTGAGAGCAGTTAAACATATCAAGACTAGAGCATACTATATTTCTAGAAATCCTCATATACTCAAATAAAAAGACTATGCTGTAGTTTACTTCACAATAGCACAAAATCTTAACAATACCTTAAAATATCATATTTGTATTTATGGACACAAACTTACATAAAGTGCAAAAAAATACTTTAATCAAGAACAAAAGTGTTCGCAAGAAAGACAGGATTTCAATAAAGCTGAAGAATTTGATACTAAATTTACACAGTTAAATAAACAATAAACTAATAATATAAAAATATATCAAACTGATATTAGAAATAATATAAGGCCCAACTGGTACACAATACTGAAGAATGAATTAGAAATTGAGATCAAGAAAAAGACACATCTTGATAGAAGGAAAAGAAAAAGCAATTTTCAAGACAATAAGCCCACTGTCAACAAAACAGAAACTCCTAAATGCTTTGCTACTAGTAGTAATAGAGAACCTGTTAATTATTGCAATAAACAAAGAATACGCACCAGATCTGAAAGCCCCTATCCTGAAAGTGAAAGTGACCAAGATCTAATTCATCAAATCTTGGACAATCTCAAGTGACTGAATAATAGAATAAATTTAATTGAGAAAAAAACAGTCAATCAAAATAGGGTAAGAGGGAGGTGATGAAGCAACTGTTTCTAAAAGTAGCATCAATTCAATCAAGATATACCAAGAGAGAATCTGATCCATAAGAGGAATCAAGCTTATCCGAAAAAAAAGGTACAATCACTAAAACAATAGCAGATATTAATATAATCTTCCTTAATACAACACATACCACACTACTTGACAACTTTATTGGTACAATAAAAAAGAACACTATTGGAAAAATAAACAAAGAATGAATATTATATAATAATTATACCATAGACAACTTCACATTAAACAATACTATTACAATTGGAACACATAATGTTAGAGGTATCAATACTAGTTTTAATCAATAAAGACTATATAAACTTATATAAGAATTTGATATAAATATTCTAGGAATTTGTGAAACTAAGCTAACAGAAGAAATAGCAGATTTTGCTTTTAATTTATAATAAATACACAAGTTCTTCCATAGCTATAATAATGAAAGACCCAGAAGATTCAGAGTGGGATTTCTTATCAATAAAAATATCAAGAAAAAAGTTAAAATTAATTGAAAGAATAGAAGGCTACATAATAGGAGTTACCTTTCTATCAACAAGAAGCAAACTCTGTATCTATTAAGTATATTTGCCATTTGTAAAAGCTGAAAGTAGATAGCTATAACAGCTGCTTTAAAATAGAATTTTAGATAAGCAAAGAAATCATTTTAAAGTTATAATCATGGATGATTTTAATGCAGTTATCAATCCAATAGAAAATCGATCACCATTCACTAACAAAACAATCTCAAGATATGGAAAAGTTGAGATAGGCTTCTTTAACTTTCTAGAAGACTGGAACTACATAAATGTCCAAAAATCCTGAAAAGAAGAAGGAAATGTTACCTTTATATGAGCAAACAACTCAGCATATAACAGAATAGATTATATCTGGATATCACCAAAAATCAGTTTAAATAATATATATAAATTTAAAAATATTTCAGTAGAGGTACTATTGGGTAGTAATTATACTCTTTTGTTAATAAGAATAATAACAAATAATCTGCTCAAAAACCATGCTCAAGAACAATATAGAACAAAAGGTAAAAAAAATATCAGATCCAGCAAATTCTACTACAAAACAATAGAAGAAGTTCAAACTAGATAAAATGCAAGCTTCCAGAAATTGATATATAACCTTCTTGACAAGAGACTAAAAACAATTCCCAAGAACTTGAAACTATAATCATTAAGAATGTATACAAGTGCCTCAAAAATAAAAAAGTTTACTCTATTCCCAATAAAGGAAAAGAAATCAAGACAGAATCAGTAATCCCAAAGAAAGATTTTGAAGTCTACAGGAAAGCCAACAAGATTCACTTCCTTTTAAAAAAAATCCAAGTTAACTAAGACTTAAGAACTATAGAAGATATAGAGAATATAAAAAAGACTATTCAAAATTTATGAGATATTTGTGAATTTCTCAATGAAGAATTAGCATCTCCTCAATCACAAAATGAAATTTCAGAGCAATTAAGAAAGATCATCAAAATAAAACATATCCTTAGAATAATATGCAAAAAAAAAAAGAAAGTCTTCATATTAGAAACTGAATTAAGGAAGCTCTGAAAAACAAATGTGATGATCTCAAATCTAATCAGAAGTGAATATTAAACTCAGTCTTGAACTATAAAAAACCTAGAATCATATTAGACCAGGTACTAACCTGAAATCAAGAAGGGAGAGACTATATTACTATTGATCCTCAAACCATCAGAAGCAAGATTGAAAAATATCACAAACAGGTTTTCAAAAAAGAAATGCTAACTTTAAAAATCTTGATCCTTTTTAGAAAAAAGAATATCAACCCAATAAATGGATTAATCCAATATGGTACTCACCATTATTAGAAAAAATCAAAGTAGAAGAGCTGGAAGCTACTTTGCAATCCCTTCCAAATAACAAGGCTGCTGATTCCTTATACATCAACTATTAAATGTTTAAACACTTAGAAGTCAAAGGAAAAGGAACTTTATATCTTCTTTTCAACAAAGTCTTAAGTACAGGTTAGATACTTAGAAAATAAAAAAGCAGTAACATCTATCCTATTCCAAAACCCAAGTCCTGGAAATGTGATTTGAACAATACAAGACCTATCGTTTTTCTAGAAACAGCTCAAAAATGCTTTACCAAGATTCTTATCAACTGATTATTAACCATCTGCAAGTAATATAAAATTCTAAAAGGTTTAAACTTTGCCAATCTATAAGAAGAGAGTACAACAAAGCCTATCCACTTGTTAAATAATATCTGTGAAAAAACCAGAAAAAAAAAAAAAGAACTACGGATCCTCTTTCAAGATATTGTCAAGGCATATGATATAATATCTCTTTATATGCTTGAAAAGGTTATAGATTAGATCTGAATTTCTACAACTATCAAGAAGCTTATAATAGATTTTTTTAAAGATAGAAGTTATAGTATTATTCTTCACAATAGACTCTCTAATCCAATAGTAGCAAGGAATGATATAAATCAAGGGGAAACAATTTCTCCTCTTTTATAAAGAATTTTCTATAATCCATTACTATGCAAGATTCCAGACAATGACAACCTAAGTTATTCTATGGAAAAAGAATAGTTACTCAACTTTAACAAACCTGAAGAAAAAGTTAAGCTCTCTTTAAGGCAGGCAGTAATTGCTTACATGGATAACACAACCTGGATTGTCAAATCTAAAGAAGACCTGGAAAGGATTTTGGAAGAAGCAAAAAAGTCCTATATAGCAAATGACTCTCAAATTAATGCAAGAAAGTCAATTTTCCTTACTATTAACCAGAATTCTCAAGTTCCTGAAACTATTCAAGCTGGAATAGAAGATACTATAGTTCATAAAATTAATAAAAAGAATCAAGCCAGGTTTCTTGATATCTGGCTAAAATTAAGACAAAAGAATTAGGATATTATCAATCTAATAAAATCTAAAATTAGAACAGTAATTCAGGCAATAACTAAGAAAAAAGTTGATAGAAAAACATATCCAATATATTATCAATAGGGTCTTGATTTCAAGAATAGAATAAAGAATGCAACATATACATCTAAATGAAAAGACATGCAATGAGCTCACAGCTATGTTTAGAAAAGTATTCAAGAACAAGGCCTTAGTCTGTGGAACAATTCCAAACAGTTGTATTTATAACAAAGAAATATATAGTCTCAAGAGTATCTGAGAAATACAACTAGAAAGCCACATACCTGTACTTTTCTGTCAACTCAATAATAATGAGGCCTCCAGTATTGCCACTATAATTAGATTAAAACAAAGCCAAATTAAATGTTGGGAGCCTGGTAATATTCTAGAAAATTCTATCAACCCTCAGAAGCTAATTAAAGGAAATTTGGCAGCTGCAACACTGGCCCTGACAAAAAATATACAAATTATCTTTCAAAGTTGGAGATAGAAAAAAATATTTGATTATCAAGGAGGTATTCTATCTATTAAATAAATACTATAAGATGATAGAGAATATGAAAAGGCTATTTCATTATCATGCAAGTATAAGATCATGTTTCTAGATCAACTCATTAATACTCAAAGAATGAAGAGCAATTCAAATTCTCTTTAGCAGATACAAGAAACCAGTTCCCTCCTGGTATAAAAAAGTTCGTGAAAAGACAACAATAAATCAAGATCTTTTACAAAACTCTCTATATAGACTTGAATAGACAGTTTACAATATGCAGACTAAAACATTTCCAATAAATCTAGATAGAAGAAAAATATACTGGGTAGTCTATACTAATACTCTGACAGACATATTAGTAAAGACAATATTTGTAAACAATAAATTCCATTTCACATTATATCAGCTAGTATATGACTCTGCTAGTAATTATATCTATTTTTAATCAGATAGAATAGTGCAATCAATAGAAGTAGTTCCATCACAAGTTTATCTTCTTTCACAATTAAATAAACATAACAATCTGAGAAAAAGAAAACAGATCCTTCTACCAGGAAATTCTGGCAGATAAATATATATCACTAAACAGTAACTCTATCAACCATCATATCTGCAAAAGTAAAAATTCAAGTGGAAAACTGGAATATTACACTAATAGAACACACCATACAAACAGAAGAACATAAAGATGAACTTATAAGTATTTTGAAATATAACAAAAGAAATATGGTTGATTAGTTTACTTTTTATACTGATGGCTTCTATAAAAAAAGAAATGACAGATTGTGAACTTGAGATAGGTTTAGCTTGAATTCTAATAGAGAATAACAAAGTGATTAAACAGTTTTTAGCAGAAGCTTTCACTTGGTTATCTATAACCAGAGCTGAAATATTTGTTATTCTTATTGTACTTTATATTACTCCTCAAAACACAACTGTCATGATTCACACTGATTGTAACATAGCAGTCAAAGTATGGAAATTCATCTGCTTACAAACTGAGACATCAATGAGAAGATAGACAAAGACTATCAACTGGCCCCTATAGAATAAAATCAAAGACCTGGTGAGGAAGAAAGATCTAAATTTGAAAATCTTGAAGGTCAAAGCCTATAGAACCAACAGATTTAACAATTGAGTAGATTTACTTGCTAAACAGGCTAGGCAGAAGAATCCAATAACTTGGCATCAGCTACCAGAGCTAGGAAGAGTCTTTATAATAGTCACATGGAGAGAATATATAATAGAAATTGGTATCAGAGATTTCATCAAAACATTCAATAAGAAAAGAATTGAATTAGACTGGATAATACAAAAAAGATTTAGAATCTTTGAACCCAAAACAATAAAGTAATAAATTGACTAATCTTTTGAAATCAATTCAATCTAATCAATACTTTTAATACCTCTTTCAAGGCCAATAAAGACAAAAGCTTCTTAACTAACCTAATCCATAATGAACTTTCAGTCCTACAGATACCTAAGAAAAAAAAACCAGATGTATATACTATAACCACTTGTCCAGTATATAAACTTCAAAAAAAGATATTAGGATATCTTTTTGAATGCCCAGCCATTAGAGAAATTAAAAAAGACACATGGCAGAAAGCAAATAAAAAGATTGATAAATACATCAGTAAAGAATTTAAAGATAAAGAAGAAGTCCAACCTATAATAAATAATTGGATAGACAAATAGTTGAAAGAGATTCAGAAATCTAACAGAGATCTTTTCAATACTATCTATAGATATATGGAAGAAGATAAGATTATCTTCTTGAAGAAATATCTTAAAGAGCAACTCAAGATTTCACCTGCAACTAAAGATAGATTCCTAAAGGGGAAGGCAAAGACAAAATTCAAATATTTCTTACTAGGAAACATTAAAATTTTTAAATTAATAACTATAAAAAAACTACCCACAATTGTTCTTAATTATCCAAATCATT
>CAJVPT010004963.1:0-12754 GCA_910592055.1 Acaulospora colombiana | reverse complement strand
AATTATATAGTAGAAATTGATTGACTATTTATTTATGCCAAATTGTATAGTAGAAATTGATTGATGATTTATTTATGTTAATTTATATGTCAAATTATATGATAAAAATTGATTGATGATTTATTTATATCATTAATATACTGAATTATTTATTTTTTTAATGAATGTTATATGAGTGACATTATATCAAATAAATATTTTTCGACTAGTAAATTCAATAGTATTATTATGATCATGTAACATATAGTTTTTTATTGCCTTATTTTTAACCACTTTTGCAAATTGGCCTATAAGAGTTTTCCTTGATTAAATGAAATTATATAGTCTCTCTTAAATATATTTGATTTTTATAGTTTCTAATATAGCACTAATGCTTATTATCAACCTTCATAATAGCTGTTTTCGTTGATAGCTATTGATATTACAATTGAAATGATCTCCCATAATTCATTTCCCAACCTATTATATTTTTGACAAGTACAAATGATTGAAGTTTTTTTTATATTTATAGAATATAATTTAAAAAAGAGATAGTTTTTCTTCCTATATCTATTAAGAGACTTGGACCAATCAGATTTTTTTCTTGACTTGCCTTTAAAGCTTTTACATATTTTATATAGCAGGATTCAGAGTTTTCTTTAGTATAAAACTGGCCAAGGCTATGTGATCTGAAATATATTATAGTTAGATAGTAAATTTCTATAGATTATTTTGTGTACAAGTATGTATGTAGTTGATAAGCATGTATTTTATACAATATAACCTATATTAAAAAAACTATTTTAGAGTAAAATTGAATCAGTAATTTGTAGGAGGTGACCTAGAAGCATACCCACTGTGCTATTGATCCACAAGTCTTAAAAAATAGAAATATATATTACTTTCTAGTCAATATTTCTTATTTTCTTTTTTTAAAATCCTTTAAAAACAAGATAGTTTAAATATATATATATCTATCTAAACAATATATTTATTCCATATCTTGTCATGCAAACATAAATATATAAAAGTAAATAAGTAAAACAAGTATGTATATAAAAGTAATAAATAAAATATGTATATAATATATATATATAACTTGTAGTTTAAAAAAGTTAACATTCTAATAAACATAACAATAACTTTCAAAATTAAACTAGGATTATTAATATAAACAAATAAGTATATTAAAACAATACAACAAGATTTTTTCATTTTTTTTTTTTTTTTTTTTTAAGCTGGCTTGGCTAAGTTTATTAACAAGCTTTACTATATAGGTACATCTAATCAGAAGAAAACAAGATAAGCTATTAAACTAATGATAGATTTAGAAACTACCTCATGGCTTAGCCATTTTTAGATAGAGATCTAATAAAAGAATTATTAGGGTGATATAAAAATTTTTAAAAGGTGGATTAATGTGTGTATCAAATCTAATTTATCTAACTTAACCCAAAAAGAAATAAGGGAAATTGTGTTCATTACCCTACTCTACTATCTCTATTTAAAGGAGAAAAATGAATCTAAGACTATATAAATTTAAACAAGGATGAAAATTTTACATTACAAAAAAGGTGCTGAAAGAAAGAGGGGAAATAGTTTGATTATGGGCAACTTGGAAACACACTACTACTACCATATTGATACTATGAACTGGTTACTCTTTAAGAACTTTATTGATTCAAGGTACAGTACCTGTTCATTTAATGCTTTCAGTACTTCTATATTGTAGTTTTTATCTATCTTTTCCTTTCATATCTTATTTGGTATGAAATCTTCTACTAATATCCTTCTGGGTGATGATAAGTTAGAGGTTTTGAAGGACTATTAGACATAGGAGAAAGTGAATGGGCACTGAAATAGTTAGGACCCATTATCCAACAATCTATCTTTCTTTATAATTGTGAAACTCCAGTCTAAAAAAGAAGAATCTTGATACTTTCAATATGTGCCTTGTGGACTTGATAAATATTATACTGTTTTTTCCAAAGTACTACCATCTATAGAGATTGAACCATTATCTAATGTTATATTATAATATATTCTTCAATTACTCAGAGATATTTCTCATCAAAACTCTTTCTACTGATCCTTTGACTACATACAAAAAAGATGTTCACAAGAAGTTTTATACTTCTTTGCTAATAAAGTCTTCATACTTTCATTAAAACAACCTGAAGCCTGTCTTTATATACCTCTTCTACCCTTTCTTACTTGTTTATAAACTCCTTTGAATAAAACTTGAGCCTCTAGTGACCAAAAAAGACTTAAGTACACACTTCCTCTACTAAGGGCAAGAAGGTTCCAAAAAGTAAAAGAACTAACAAGTGGAGTATCATCTTATAGAGCTAGCAGTGACAAGAAATAGAGGTTCTTTAACAGGGGAAGGCTTATTATCCACCTTCTTATTCTATCTTATATCCTCTTAAAGTACCTACTACTTTTTCACGGTTTTCTTGGGAGATTTTGCCTATCTCAGTTTGACCCTGAATTTTTGATAGCACAATGTCACCTGGCATCTAATTGGCTGACACGAAACACGTTAGTAACAGAACGTAAACAAGCTTCTATTGGTCACTTCACGTATCTTTAATGCATTTTCTCAGCTCTATAAGAACTTGGGGCCCACCATAAGTCATTTGCTCTGGTGTGGATGGATACAAGACACTGTGGATAGATACAAGATACACTACCACACAAGTCATTGACTGTCACCAGAAAGAGTCCATTCAACCATGGTAAAGGTTACAAGATGTTACATTAGGTTTTTGAAAATGCAGTCACCTACCTCTGGCCACCAGATAGGTTCTTCTAGCTCCATTGAATAGGTAAAGATTCAAAGATAGGACACTGGTTTCTCTATCGATTCCTTGGCTCAGCTTTTAAGGACATAGAGAATGGAGTGTATTAATAGTGACCTTTACTGCATCGACACACGACAAGAATCAACAAAAATGGTCTGTGAATTGACCTACCAGTATCAATACATATGTACCTACTCCCAATCTTTTTCCATTTCTAAATAAGATTGAACCCACTTTCCCTTCTCCTATATCTCCCCGAGAAAGTAACTCAGTAGTTATCCTAAAGAATTCCGCTTCCTACTGAGTATTAGTATCTTACTCCCATGTATGATCTGCACTGATGTTTTGGGAGCTCCCGCAAGAGAGCACAAGTCGGCTACCAAAGGTAATGGCTGAGATTTCTGCATTTTTCAAGAACCTAGGTAAAGACATCTGAAACACAACTGATATTGCGCAAAAATTATTGGGGGATCTAAAATATGATCAAACCACATACTGGTGTTTCTACTATCATATATGAATGGATATTTTGCACTATCTAAAGGGTTTTAATGGATACTCTGAATGAAATTTTCTTCCCCCTGGAAAAGTCGCATAGCAAAAAATTGTATATATAGATTAACTATCCCATCCACTTATTTATTTTCTGACCTTCCTTCTTCCCTCCTATAAAAATTTTTTTCAGCACTAGTGGCCCTTCACTAGTTCTCACTTTAGAGACAGCAACATGCCCGAGGTTGACCGGTATATAGTCATATCGCTGCTTTATAGATTTACAACTATATTTTTAATATATATTACATTGACATTTAAAAATTACGTCTAATAAAGTAAAGGCTGAGCTGGCATTAAAAAAAAAAAAAAAATATTCTTCAATTACTTGAGGATTATCTAACTACATGTTGATATTGTTGATTAGGTGCAAATTATTCTAAGATCTCCTTAATCTTTCAATATTCATATTACTTTTAAGACATCATTCTTATTCTGTATTCCTTTAAGTCTTGTTTTTCTTTTTTTTTCTTGATAGAAAAGAAGGGAGAATATTCTTTTTCTTTCATTTAGCCAAAGATATAGGAATTGTCAGTGCTCTTATTTATCCACACTAGGCATAATAACTTATAATAGATTCTAGGTTCTTATAGAGCTGAGAAAATACATTTGAACATGTAAGGTAATTAATGGGAGCTTGTTTACTTCTTTTACTAATGTAAGCTTTGCCTATTCAATTATGATATAAGAAACTCTGTGCTATTTAAAATTCAGGATCAAACTAAGGCAGGCAAAATTTCTCAAAAAGATCAAGAACAAGTACTATGAAAAGATTATAGATAATAAAAGAGTAAAAAAGTTGTTTCTTATCAAGCAGATACTTCTGTAATGTTTCTCTATAGTATGAGATGATGACATATTAGTTCTTCTTCCTTTCAGAACTTTTTTGCCATAGGTAGGAAAGATGTTTCTCAATTTTTATGGTCACTAGAGATCAAGTTTTTGTTTGAAGAGAATAATAAGCAAGAGAAGAGAAAGTAGTTGATGGCCCTTGAAGTTTCTTCAAGTTGATTTAAGAAAAGTAATAAGACTTTATTAGCCTAGAAGTATAAAAACTTCTTGCAAATGTCTTTTTTGTGTATGGTCAAAGGATCAGTAGAAAGAGTCTTGACAACAAGGTTTTTTCATATTATTTAATAAATATATATAAACAATAACAACTTCAAAAAGGTTTATTCATAACTTAAATATAAATTATTGATAAATATCAATAAATAGTTATATAATTTATCAATAAACATAAACTAATAATAAATACAAATAGAGTATAATATATATTACAGATAGTAAGTAAGAAAAAAGAGAATATAATAAATATTTCAATTAACCTTTCAATAAAATATAATGAATATTTTATTCTATAGATCTTGTAACAATTATTATAATAAAGAAATAAAAAATGCAATAAAGCAATAGTCTTATCAATAGAAACATATTATTCTAAAAAATAAGAGTTGATATAACAACTTTTCACAAGAAACAAATTCTAACTCTATATATTATATATTTTTGGCAACAAGAAAAAGGAATAGAAGAAGACCTTCTGCAATTTTATATTAAAAATAAGTTTATGGAAATTATTAAAAATCTTAAAAAACTAATACAAACTAGAACAACAATCATTAAAGATCATCAAACAAATAAATATTGAATCAATAGTAGACAATAAAGTAAAAATAACACATATTTAGAAGAAAGCAGAATTAAAATCACAAAAACTTTAAAAAATAATCAAAAGACAATATATTAATAAACATAACTCCTATATTACTAGGAATAAAGATATAATTTTATCAACAAATCCTTATTTTATAAAAAAAAAAAGAAATGTATAGATTAGATACAATAATGGCCAATATTTCAGGAAAAATAAAAGATAAAATCAAAGTATATCTAGAAAATATCCTAAAACTTTTACAAAAAGAAATAAAGCTATTGAGAAAAGAGTTTATAAATAGAAATAAGTAGTTAGTTTTTGGATATAAAAGAAAAAAAATATTATAAAATATATAGAAAAAGTAAATTAAAAGAAAGACAACTTTGCCATTCAATATATAATATCCCTAATCATCTATAAGAAACAAAAAATAAAAAAAAAACTTAGATAAAAAGTCTTTTAAGAATCCAAAATCAAAGAAAATACTATTATATGATATATACTATTTATTTAATAAATATGAATCAAAAAGTCAATAAGGATCTTATAACAGTATATTTAAAAAAATATAAAAAAGTCTAAAATATCTATATTTATATGGTAAATACAAAACTATGAATGAAAGTCTATATTAAGTAATACAAATATCTTAGTCTAAATCATAAAACAAATTGGATAACTCCAATTGACACAAAAATAACAAAAGTTATATTTTCAAAGTTTAAGTTTAATAACAATAAAATCAAACAAATATTGATTGAAAGAAATAATAACTTAGTAAGATTTCTAGGTATTAATAAAACCTATATTAGCTTGGTAACCAGAATATTAAATAGTATTTAAACTAAGGCATACTATATATTTAAAAATATTTACATACTCAAGAAATAAATTTTATAGTGATTTGCTTTGAGATAAAAGAAAAAAAAATTAGATATGCAAATAATATATTTTATTATAGGAATATTGTATCTCATGAAGTATTAAATATATATCTAAACAAGAAAAATAGAATTCTAAAGATAAAAAAAAAATTGCAAGATTCAAATTCAAAAATATAGAAATAAATAATGAATTAATATTTGACTTATAATCAAATAACAAATTAATAGATTTTACTTCTACTCTGATGAGATATTATAGCTTCATAAACCTGAAACAAATCAGATAACAAAGTAATAATGAAATATGATAAGAAGAAAACAAAAAAGAATAATATTCTTTAACAGCAAGCAATAGAGAACCAATAAGAAATCAGCAAAGTAGTAAATATAGATATTCTGAAGATGAGATGAAGTTCAAAATAAAAAGTACACAAGATTTTTTAAAAAGTATTCTGGTCAATCTGAAAAAATTGTATATTAAAATAGATAATTTAAAGAAATTAATAGTCTTCAAAAAATCAAAACACAATAATAGAGGTACAAACTGTTTCTAAGAATGTATCAGTTCTTAATAGTAATCAAGAAAAGTAAAATCTCATTGTCTCTTTATCAAAAACTATAAATATAAATAACAAATAAACTTTAAAAATCAATAATAAGATAAATGAAGTTGAGAATCTAGATATTACAATATTTTTATAATATGAACAAAAAACATTTCTAAATAATAATAGTACTATAAATATAGATTATTAAAGAAAAATAAAAAATAAAATAAAATATATAAAAAGGTAATTAGAATAGATATACTGTATATATATACAGTATATTTTTTTTTAACCCGCAGTCAGGTCAGCATGACATATCTTTATTGTATATATGTTAGGTATTTACAAATTGTTGTGACTGTCACATACTGACTCACTTGTTGTCAAAAAGTTATTTCTCTAAATGTAACCTAGGGAATGATATTTCGCTCCTTTACTAATTTGAATAAATCCTCTAATTAATAAAATCATTGTCTACAGGTCATTATTGTAGATCATTCTAAGTTCTGTCTACAGTTAAAAACCAAACCACTTTATTCCATGATAAACCTAATCCTTAATAATCACCGTATACTTCTTTTCTTCTATTTCTTTGATATCCTCCAGGTTTGAATCCTTTGGAGGTAATGACAATTCTTTTTGGTCCTATTCGGTCTGTTTATCAGGTCTAATCTTGGGCCTTTTGTTCCTTTTGTTCTCTTCTATAATATTTTGCTTCTTTTCCTATTCTATAACTTTGGCACAGCACGTATTCCAGATCTCTATTTTAAAATTGGCTCTTATCTTTTGACAAAGTTTACTGATTATATCATGTGTATTTGCTGGTAGGATCTTGAGCTGTTCTTGGAGATACTTCTTCAAGGACGTGGTCTTGCTTTTTTCCATATATTCACAGATAGTATTGAAAAGACCCCTGTTAAATTCCTGAATATCTTCTAACCATTTGTCTATCCAGTTGCTTATTTTAGGTTGAACTTCTTTCTTATGTTTAATTTCTTTACCAATGAGTTTATTAATTTTTTCATTTGCCTTCTGCCATAAGTTTCTCTGAGTTTCCATAGTGACTGGGTATTCAAAAAGATATCCTAATGTCTCTTCTTGAAGTTTGCATGCTGGGCAAGTGGTTGTGATATATACTTCTGATTTCCTCTTCTTAAGTATCTGTAGAACTGGAAGTTCATTGTGAGTTAAGTTAGTTAGGAAGCTTTTGTCTTTATAGGTTTTGAAAGAAGTATCGAAGCTATTGGTTGGATTGAACTGGTTTCAAAAGATTGTCCAGTCTATATTTTTAGTATTTTGGATCCAAAGATCTTGGATCCATTTCTGTATTGTTCAGTCTAGTCTAATCTTTTTCTTATTGAATATTTTAACGAAATCTTTGATACCAATTTTTATTATGTGTTCTCCTTATGCTGCTATCGTGAGGACTTTTCCTAGCTCTGATAGCTGATGCCAAGTTATTGGGTTCTCCTGCCTGGCCTGTTTGACAAGTAAGTCTACTTGATTGTTGAATCTGTTGGTTCTGTGAGCTTTGACCTCTAGAATTTCCAGATTCGGGTCTTTCTTCTTTACTAGGTCCTTGATCTTATTCCAAGGTGGCCAGTTAATGATCTTTGTCTATCTTCTTATAGATATCTCTATTTGTGAGCAGATGGATTTCCATATTTTGACTGCGGTATTGCAATCAGTGTAAATTGTAACTGTTGTATTTAAGGGGGCTGTATATAGTGTAGTGAGAATAGCTAATATTTCAGCTCTAGTTGCTGATGGCCATGTGAATGCTTCTGCTAAGAACTGTTTAACTATTTTGTATTCTTCTATTATGATCCAAGCTAAACCCATTTCAGATTCACTATTTGTCATCCCTTTTTTATAAGAACCATCTATATAGAATGTAAGCTGATCAGTCATATTCCTTTTGTTATATCTCAAGATGCTCTTAAGTTCATCTTTGTGTTTTTCTGTTTGTATGGCTTTTTCTATTAGTGTGATATCCCAGTCTTCCACTTGAATCTTTACTTCAGCTAGTTTGGAAGTTGGTAAAGCTATTGTTTATTGAAATACATTTGTTTACCAGTCTGTAGGGTTTCCTGGAAAAAGGATCTGTTTTCTTTTTCTTAGATTATTATGTCAATTAAGCTATGTGAGAAGGTAAATCTGTGACAAGACTACTTTTACTGGCTGCTTTGTACTGTCTGGTTAAAGATAAGTATTATTACTAATAGAATCATATATTAGCTAATATGAGGTGAAATAAATTTTGTTGTTTATAAATACTGTCTTTCCCCATGTATCTATTGAAATATTAGCCTGGACTGCCCAATAAATCTTTTTTATATCTGGATCTGTTGGGAATATCTCAGTTTGCATATTGTAAACTGTTCATTCAAGCCCATGTAGAGAGTTTCATAGGAGATCTTGATTTACTGTTGTTTTTTCCTTCACTTTTTTGTATCAGGAGGGAACCGATCCCTTGCATTTACTATAAAGGATTTGAACTACTCTCCATTTCTTAAGTGTCATTGTGTTAGTATTGATGAGCTGATCTAAAAATATGATCTTGTATTTTCATAGTAATAGAATAGCTTTTCCATATTCTCTATTCTCTTGCAATATAGATTTGATTGATAAGATACCTCCTTGATAATCAAATATGTTTTTTCATCCCCAACTTTGAAAAGTGACTTGTATGCTTTTTGCCAGGGCCAGTGTCATAGCTGTTAGGTTTTCTTTTGTTAGCTTGTAAGAGTTGATAGGATTGCTTAGGATATTACCTGGTTTTTAATATTTGATTTGGCTATGTTTTAATCTAATTATGGTAGCAATACCGGAGGCCTCATTGTTGTTAAGTTGACAAAAAAGTGCAGATATGTGACTTTCTAGCTGTATCTCCCAGATACTTTTGAGACCGTATATTCCTTTGTTGTAAATACAGCTGTTTGGGATTGTTTCACAGACTAGGGCCTTGTTCTTGAATACTTTCCTAAACATGGCTGTGAAAGCATTACATATTTTTTTACTCAGGTGTGTATGTTGTGTTCTGTATTCTATTCTTGGAATCAAGACCCTATTGATAATATATTGGACATATTTTTCTGTCAACTTCTTCTTAACTATTGCCTGAACTACTGTCCTGATCTTTGATTTTATAAGACTAATGGTGTCCTGGTTTTTTTGTCTCAGTTCTAGCCAAATATCAAGAAATCTTAGCCTGATCCTCCTTGTTGATTTCATAGACTATAGTATCTTCTATTCCAGCCTAAACAGTTCCGGAGACTTGTGGGTTTCAGTTAATAGTAAAGAGGATTGACTTCTCTATATTGATCTGAGAGTCATTTGCTATATAGAACTTTTTCGCTTCTTTCAGGATCTTTTCCAGGTCTTCCTTAGATTTGGCAATCCAGGTTGTGTTATCCATGTAAGCAATTACTGCTTGCCTTAAGGAGAGTTTCATCTTTTCTTCAGGTTTATTAAAGTTGTGAGACTATTTTCTTCTAAAGAAAATTCAAGTTAACTGGGATATAAAGACTATAAAAGATACGAAAAATATAAAGAAGGCCATTCAGAATCTGCAAGGTGCTTATGAATCTCTTGATGAAGAACTAGCACCTCCCCAGCCACAAGATAAGATCTCAGAGCAATTGAGGAAAATTACTAAAATAGAACATACTCTTAGAATGATATGCAAGAAAAAAGAAAGTTTTTATATCAGAAACCAAATCAAGGAGGCTTTGGACAACAGATGTAATAATCTTAGATCCAACTAGAAGTGGATGCTGGGCTTAATCTTAAACTATAAAAAACTAAGAATTACATTAGATTAGGTGCTAACCACAAATCAGAAAGGAAAAGAATACATTGCTACTAATCCTCAAACCATCAGAAGCAAGGTTGAAGAATATCATAAAAGAACATTTAAAAAAAGAAATGTCAACTTCAATAATCTAGACCCTCCTGAAAAAAAGAATACTAACTCAAAGAATGAATCAACCCAATATGGTATTCACCTTTAACAGAAGAAATCAAAGTAGAAAAGCTCAAAACTACTTTGCAATCTTTCCCAAACAATAAAGCTGCTGGCCCCTTATACATCAACTATAAAATGCTCAAACATTTAGGAATCAAAGGAAAAGGAACTTTATATCTTCTTTTTAATAAAGTTTTAAGCATAGGTCAAATACCCAAGAAATGGAAAAGTAGTAACATCTATCCCATTCCCAAATCCAAGCCTTGAAAATGTGATCTGAGCAATACAAGACCCATTGTTCTCTTGGAAACAGCTCGAAAATACTTTACCAAGATCCTTACCAACTGACTATCAGCTATTTGTAAGCAATACAAAATCTTAAAGGGATCAAACTTTGCTGGGCTACAAGGAGAGAGTACGGCAGAGCCTATTCACCTGCTAAACAACATTTGTAAAGAGATTAGAGAAAAGAAAAAAAAACTATGGATCCTATTTCAAGATATTGCAAAGGCATATGACACAATATCCCTACATATGCTTGAAAAGGTCATAGATCGGATTCAAATTCCTATAACTATTAATAAGCTCATAATAGATTTCTTCAAAGATCAAAGCTATAGTATCATTCTTTCCAATGGACTATCTAATCCAATAGTGGCAGGGGATGGGATAGATCAAGGAGAAACAATTTCTCCATTATTATGGAGAATTTTCTATGATCCACTTTTATGCAAGATTCAAAACAATAGCAACCTGGGTTATTCCATGAAAGAAGAATGGTCTTCCAACTTTAGTAAATCTGAAGAGAAGATGAAGCTTTCCTTAAGGCAGGCAATAATTACCTACATGGATTACATGACCTGGATTGCCAAATTCAAGGAAAACCTGGAAAAGATTCAGGAAGAAACAAAAAGGTTTTATATAGCAAATGACTTTCAGATCAATGTGAAGAAGTCAATCCTCCTTACTATTAACCAAAACCCACAAGTCTCCAGAACTGTTTAGGCTGGAACAGAGAATACTATAGTCCATGAAATCAACAAGAAGGATCAGGTTAGATTTCTTGGTTTTTGGCTAGAACCAAGACAAAAAAACCAGAACACTATCAGTCTTATAAAATCAGAAATTAGAACAGTAGTCCAAGCAATAACCAAAAAAAAGTTGATAGAAAAACATGCCCAATATGTTATTAACAGGGTCCTGATTCCAAGAATAGAATATAGAAAACAACACATGCACCTGAGTGAGAAAACATGTAATGATCTCATAGCCATGTTTAAGAAAGTATTCAAAAACAGTGCCCTAGTCTGTAGAACAATTCCAAACAGTTGTATTCACAACAAAGGAATATATGGCCTCAAAAGTATCTGGGAGATACAGCTAGAAAGTCACATACCTGCACTTTTCTGTCAGCTTAACAATAATGAAGTCTCTGGTATTGCTACTATAATCAGACTGAAACAAAGCCAAATCAAATGTTGGGAACCAGGTAACATTCTAAGCAATCCTATCAATTCTACAAGTTGACAAAAGAAAACCTGGCAGCTACGACACTAGCTCTGGCAAAAAGCATACAAGTCACTTTTCAAAGTTGGAGATAGAAAAGTATATTCGATTATCAGGAAGGTATTTTATCAATCAAATCTATATTGCAAGAGGATAGAGAATATGGGAAAGCTATTTCATCACTACAAAAACACAAGATCATATTTCTAGACCAGCTCATCAATACTACCACAATGATGCTTAAGGAATGGAGAGCAGTTCAAATCCTTTACAGCAGATGTAAAGGACCGGTTTCCTCTTGATACAAAAAAGTGAAGGAAAAAACAACAGTAAATTAAGATCTTCTATGAAACTCTCTACATAGGCTTGAATGGACAGTTTATAATATGCAAACTGAGGCATTCTCAACAAATTCAGATAGAAGAAAGATTTACAGGATAGTCCAAGCTAATACTTCAACAAATACAGTATATGGGGAAAGATAGCATCTATAAACAACAAAACCTATTTTACCACATATTAGCTAGTATATGATCCTACTTGTAATAATATCCATCTTCAACCAGACAGCACAGAACAGTCATTAGAAGTAGTCCTGTCACAGATCCACCTTCTACTACAGCTTAATCGACATAATAATCTAAGAAAAAGGAAACAGATCCTTTTGCCAGGAAGCCCTACCGACTGGCAGACAAATGCAATTCAGTAAACAGTAGCTCTACCAATTTCCAGACCAGTCAAAGTAGAGATATAAGTCGAAGACTGGGATATTACACTAATAGAAAAAGTCATACAAACAGAAGAACATAAAGATGAACTTAAGAGTATCTTGAGATATAACAAAAGAAATATGGCTG